>VZTD01005887.1:500172-759531 GCA_013397725.1 Rhagologus leucostigma
GGGAAGGGAAGGGAAGGGAAGGGAATGGAATGGAATGGAATGGAATTTGGTAAGAAAAGGAATGGAGAAATATGACACCACCGATACTCGATTATAGCAGAAAGCTGATCTATCGGATGAATTAGCTTCTTGATTCTCTGAGTCACATAGAAAACTGGAGAAAGATAAAGAAAATTACTAGATGCTGACAAGGAATTTACTGGATTGTTTTGACTGCACCAAGTGATTCCCAAGGCACAAAGTTCAGCACTGCTTCTGCTGCTCCAGAAAAGCCTGGCATATGGTCTTCCCCTAGCTTAGTGGGCAAGTTTGTCTGCAGATAACATGGATGACTTGGTCACTGATAGGAGCTCAGTGACCACACACTGAGTAACATAGTTAGAGATCCACAACTACCCTGCCTTTAACCCTTCCTTTCCCCTCAGTATTGCTCATGCAGGAACTAGCTGTAACAGCAAAGAAGTGCGTAGCATAGCTGGAAGGGCATGCACCATCCCCATGTCCTCCAGACATCTTGTATGAGGCTGATGCTGTGCATAAGTGCTGCCTGCCTGGCTGGCACCTGTTAGCTCTGTCCCTGTGCCAGGGTTCACTGGCTCAGCTGCTGCAGCTGTCCACAGCCACTGCTGTGCTCATCTTTGATCAGCTGACCTAAAAATGCCAATTGCTATTGAGGCAGGCAGCAACATTTCTTTCTCCAAGACGTGAATGCTGGCAACTGTTTTAAAATTCCATGTTGAATATTCTTCTGTGCGTGTGTGTGTGTTCTGTTACTTGCAGTATCTGCTTAGAATTATTAAAGCAAAATGTCTTTGTCAGTTTTGTCTTTTTGTATTTGACAACTGCTGATGTCATTTTACTTTTGTTTGTAAATCTCAGCCTGTTTGCTGCTGAGTCACAGAAGAAGGCAAGACATAATAAATATAGCTCATAATCAACCCAGAAAGTTGTGGATCACTGGAATGACAATCAGAAAGGGAGTCTTTTTTAACCAGCAGTAGCAGAACAGAAGTATCCTCTTTCCTGTGCAGAATTCCCTGTCACTCACAAGCTTCAACTGATGTGGGTTGCATTCTCCAAAACAGAAATGTGAGTATCAAGAGTCAGTAGCAGAGACTGCCCTATATATGGAAATAGGAATAGAGGAAGCCCAGCATTCCCCATACAGGCCCCCTAAAGCAGCTGTCTGAGGGCAGAAATTATAAAGTGCGAAACAGGAAGCTGAAGCACAGAAGGATGACTTTCATACCCATGTTCTGATTTCCAGAATGTTTATCCCTCATCCTCAGTATTCCTCAGTCTTTCAACTGGCTTGACCAAGGCGTGAAGTATTTGAACCCTTGTTGGCATTTTTAAGTTTTAGGAAAGTTCTTCAATTGCTAAGACCAGCATATTTCAGATCCACTGGGAGACGGCAGCATCACAGGAGATGACGGTGTATCCACATGATGTTGAGTCATTGCTACTTGATTCTCTGAGACTGAGAGGACATGTTCACGCAGTGTGTGATGATAGAATTCTTAGACAATTGGCGGGCTGTAGAGTCCACTGATGCATATGCCATCCTTGCAACCAGAGAGCAAGGTGCAGTAATAACCATAATGGTGACACCAAGCTATTGGATGAAAAAACCTGAGAGTAGGACCCTACCACTCTGTCACTGTGGAGATTACAGGGTTGTCCAGCTGGTAGCTTGAGGGATGGAGTGAGATAACAAGATGTCCCTTCCTCAATATGAATGAAAGGCTTTCTTGGACCTCTAGAATGAGAGCACAACATGACTTTGTGATATCAGCCTTTTTAGGGACTCCATATAGACCTTCTAATATTCTTCACCAGCACAGTACAGAATATTTTCTTCAACTCTAATGTCTTAAAAACAGCTACCACAAAGTCCTGCCTGTTTTCATGAGAGAAGTGGTGTTGCTGAACTTCTGTGGGGAATCGCATGAGGGATCATGATGTGCTTCTTGAAAAGGCTGGTCTCAACAAGCCTAGCGGTGGATCAAAGCACAAGATGGGCTTGAAATGATCCCTGGAATTAAACTCTCACTACCAAGAGAAGTGTCTTCATGGGTGTTTTGGCTTGCAAACATTCTCTGTTTCTCATGGCCAGGTTTATTTTGCTGTAAAGGATTCACTGAAGCAGACAGCAATGTAATGCACAGAGATTTCCCTCAGGGCACAAAGAGCAAGAAAATATCATTTCCAAAACTGTAGCTGGCCAATCACCATGGCAGAAGGCTGTAGTACTAACGTAGGCTCTTCTGCATGCACAGCTAGCAAGATAGTGCCTTTGAGAGGCTTACAACACCTACTATTCTCAGCTCTCTCCTTTCCTCTCTTTTTGAAGTTGCCTCACATACAACACAGTGCTGCTACTTCCAAAGTCCATTCCCCTGAGGAAGACCAGAAAGTCATTCTGGTTTTCCTCATTTTATTTGCATCCACAGTAATTATTCAGGCAGTAATTGAAGAGACTTTGAATATTTATTAAAACTACATCAAAGGTGTAGGTAGCACTGTTTTTTCTTTCTATATGACCCGCAAAGAAACAAAAAAACCCCAGATAATTCCATTCAAGTTCAGGTTATTTAGTCCCATAGCTTTCATCTGGGTATTTTTTTCTAAGTGGTGATAGACTGGGTTTTGTTGTTCTTCGTGGCTAATTTAGTTCTCTGCATGTGTTTCAAGAATTTTGCTAAGGAGCCCCTTGTTTGCAATGACATTGATGATGAAGTTTCCTCAGCAACAGCCCCTCTCTGAGGTCCTGCCCTGTCTGAGGGGAATGCTCCCAGACTCACAATTTCTTTGTCAGGCCAAAAAGTACACTAAAGCTCGTTATCTCAGAGAATTCCAGAAGGATTGCAATCTGCAAGTTTGCCTACTCAATGTGAGCATCAAAGAGAGGCTGATCCCCTGCCAAGCAAGAAAGTTAAAGCAATGAGAACATCAGCCCGCTAAGCCACAGTGCTAGACTTGATTGCAGACTAAGCATGGATAAACACATTTTATTCACTTCAACATGATAGCTTCAAATAGATATTCAAAATATATGTCTGAAATAATTTCCTCTACTCACACTCTAAAAAGGTGTCATTGCCTCAGTGCCAGTGGAGCATATTATATTATATACATACCTTTTTCATGGCTATGACATTAATGGATGAACAAGCACAGTATTGATAGCTGATTTATTTATCTATTTATTTAAGAAAAATCCATGCATTGAATAGAAAATCTTTAACATCAACTGGTCTCAGGGCTTTCTAACTGTTTATACTTCTTAAAAATATGCATACATTCTTTAAAAATAAATAAATGTGTGGTTTTGTTGTTCAGTGTGAGCTATGATTTTCCTTTGTTACAGATTATGGCAGCAAATTGAAGTAGAAGCCATTCTGAACTCAAAAGGGAACTAAAATTACAGCAATTGAAAACTTTTCTGGCATCTGATGCATTAGGGACCTCAGTCTACCTTGTCTAGGGCTCAATATTTTGGTTATAGTTATATGGTTAAAACCCTTCTAGCTTTCATGGCATAGAATGAGAGTTTAGCAGAAATGCCTCCCACTGTCTGTATACATCTTTCACAGTGCCTGGTGTTGGAGTATTTTACAAAATTATTTTCCTCCAACCCAACCACACATGAAAAATAGAGGATTTTGGCTGTTCCAGAATGTCTATTGTGTTTGAGTACTGTTCTTTCCTTATGAGCATCAGCCTGCGTCATAAATGAGGTTCACTTCATGTTACTGCAGCTGTGGAAGAAGTAAGGATGTTTTATCCTTGGTATTTGGTTTTGCTCCTTTGAGAGGACAGATCTTTCTGTTTTAAGCTCTCTTCCACATAGTTGGGATTCATTAACCTCTGGAGCTGCCTTTTGTGCTGGTGCCTAACCAGCCTCAGGAGCATAAGGGATTAGATTTGACTAGACATCTAACTTTTTTGACAGCTGTGACTGGTGGAGTTGAATCACACTGTAGGTAACATCTTCTGCTGGTTTTGTTAGTCAGGGCTGGTTCCAACTCACTTTAGCACACTGTTCTTGCTCACCCTGCTGTCTGTTCTGTACACTTGCCACAACCAGTTAATTCTGTACGAGGCACATTCTTTCGGCAGTTCTATACTGTATTTTCATAGGTTTTGCTGCCTGCACCAACTGAAAACTATTAAAACCATAAAGTGCTTCAAAACAAGCAGGTGTCAAAAAGAAACCTCTCTTCTAAGTATCCCCCTTGCTGCTGGCAACTATTACTTGCAGTTACAAAGCTGATAATTTAAACTTTGTCTAGCTGTCACCCACATTTCTAAAGTACCTCATTCCTGATGGAGCTGTAACTTCTGCTGTCTTTTTCTTCCACTCAGGGTATTTTCTTCACGTTACTCCTGTTAACGTAGCTTGTTGAGAAATTACTCAGGGCCAAGGCATCTGACAGAGGTCTGCTGCTGTCAGCACCTATGTCCTAACTGATTGGCACTTGGTTACAGGAGTTGCTTGAGCTTTTGTGACACAGCACAGACACCAGCAGCCACCATCAGCTGAGGGCTTCCCATTTTGGCTTGGTACACATAGGTAGGCCAAGGACTGTAGCATGTACTTTTGAAACGTGGTGTTACCAAGTAGCAGATGGTTTCCTGAACAGACACTGAGCTTTGAAGTTTCATTCTAGTCTAATTTGTGCTTATTAAACATTTTTGTGCTGATGTCACACTGAGTAATTAGAAGATGAGAGGGATGTTGAGACTGAGCTATTTGAAATAGCATCCACGTCTCTGCACAGGGTTGAACTGCTTTGCCTGCATTGCGGCCCTTGGTCCCCTGCTTATCTGGATTGGGGAATGTATTGCAAGATATTGCAAGCCTCCCCTCGAGGCTTCCACCCAGTTGTTGGTTTGGGTTTTTTTTTTTTTTTTTTTTTTTTTTTTTTTTTTTTTTTTTTTTTTTTTTTTTTTTTTTTTTTAACTTTGGCTTTGGCTGGTTGTTTTGGTTTTTTTAAAGAGACAATAAAAGGATGGCAAGTACTCAAATCTTGTCATGATGTTCAGAGAGAGAGGAATGAGACTTCAACCCAAGAATGGGGTGTTCGGGTGAAAGGTTATCTGTCCTATGGTGTAGAAAACACCATTGTTGGGAGTAATATACAGACTGATACCAAGAGTCTTTTGACTTTATAATACAAGACTTTTGAGTCTCTGATACATGTTATGTAATATAAATCCAAAAGGATTCTGTTGATGTCATTTCTGAGGGGTCATTATTAGATGCTGATTTTAAATACAGTTGTGTTTTGACAACTTAGAAATAAATCCTATGCTTACAGAAATGATGGGTTTACACTGAGTAGTGTAAATTATTTTGATGTACAGCAACTTTAGTTATTCTAATCAGGTTGCTGTACATTTGATGTATAACTACAGTCCTCCATTTACACCACAGCATACAAAATTGTCCTCATGTGTGTGCATATTTATACTTATAAATACACATGTACCCAAACTGTACATACAGGTATATTTATATGCACACCAAAACTTTATTTTATACACACAAGTATATATAAAAATATATACACACAAGCAGATGTATATAAATCTGTGACCTCTAGTGACCTACAATAAAGAAACTACAAATTGGGTAGAGGGTAAAATACAATTTGTTGTTGTTGTTGTTCTTTTTCCTAGAATGGGTTACACACCCTGTGAATGGAGCTAAAGAAAAGCATAATTTGCAGCACAGAAAGGAAGTGGTTTTGATGTTTATGGATCACTACTGTCAAATTTGTACGAGTAAAATATAATACACTGGATATATATACACAGCAGCCCCCTTCATGTTTAAAACATTCTAGAGAGCTTAACAAGTGATAACCTAAGATAAAGCTGCTGCTGGGTCAAAGAATGAATTAAACAAGTGTTGCCTTTAGTCTTGACATGAAAGCATTTACAGAGCCAATGTTCTAAATCTCTGCTGGCAGAATATTCAGAGGTAGAAAACGAGAGAGCACTTAAGATGCACAGGCCCTTTCAGCTATGGATTTATAATGATATTTCTGTAGAGCATTTGTAGAACACAAAACCTGACTTGGGCAGTAAGGAAGTAATACCTCAGCTGGATATGTAGGGCCTGGAAATTAGATGTGCAGCTGGAATTTTAAGAGCTAATGAAAGCCTGAGAATAGTTCATCTTCTGGGGGATGGACAGGAACATTATCTGACTTGGTGAACCTTCCCTCCCCCTTGTTGCTTTCTTAAATTCACGTGACTTGAGGCTTTTCTTGCTTATTCTTTGCAGGTACACTTCATGATTATGCAACTGCCAGGCTGAAAGCTCCTAAATGGGTATCACCGACACAATGGTTCAGTCATAGTTTGTCCAAGAAAGTACTTCCCTTCTATCCTCAGTGAATCAGCCTGAAGCAGGGGAGAGGGGAATTTCCCTCTGTGTCCAGCCACAGAATGTGGCTGAGCAGTTTATTGTGTTGCTGTCATTGTGTGGATGGACACCTGTCAGCCACAATTTAGAAAACTGGAAAGATCTGGGTGGATGTCCCTTCCCATACAGCATCAAAAATCTGAATGATGGTTATGGCTTGCAGGTTGTTCCTCGACTGATCCCAACAATCAATCCAACTCCCTGGTGTGGGCCATACTATGTTATAGTCTTGGTCTATTACATTGTATTGGAATGAACTGTTTGTCTCTTCTTGAACCTCAAATGTGCTTTTAAAAAAATGCATTCACTTTTAAAAACTCTGGTTCATGTGTAAAAAGCCTCCAGGAAAACCAGAGTGGGTAACAACAAAGAGAAAACTCTGAGGATGCTTAGAAGTAGCCAAGACTCAGGTCCCAGACAGATGCCTTTCATCATTACAAACTTTTCATCTGAAGTGTAGAGGTATAGACTAAATTGTCCTTGACCCAAATTTGATTTTTTTGAGCAATGTGTTTCAGGATCATTCCAATAAAGAGTGAAAGTGGATGAAATTGAGAGAAAGTGGATTTTAAGTGCTCAACTCCAGACTTGCTATGCAAATCTCCTTAGTTGCCCACACTCCATCAGCGTCTTGACTTCTGTTTTCCTGTCTGTAAGCTCTAGAAATGCCCAGGATTCTGTATTCCTGACTGCACATAAAACCTCTTTCTGAGCATCTACAATCTAATGAGATTCTACCAACAATGTGAACAAACACTTGTCGTAGGGTACACCTCGCCCAAAGGGACAGGATCAGACACCACAGAAAACAGACAAGCACCTGTATTTCCTATGAGACACTGCTGGTTAGGAAGGGGCATGCACGGGGTCTGTGCCCTTGGCATCCTGCCAGAGTCCAAGCACGTGACTCCACGTTGTGCAAGGGGCCCTAACCTTGGCAAGACATACTAGCCTAAGCACAAGGTCTCTCCTCTGGGCTTACTTACCTGCACAGAAAAATGCAGTATGAGAGACCAAAAAATCAGAAGAGGGCTCAAGCAGTAAGGACACTCATCTGCACCCTCAGAGATTTTTCGGAGTTCAGGCCCTCTCACACAAAGAACAACCTTTGGACAAAAAATTGAACTTTACAAATCCATTCCTATGTGTAGATCCCATTTATATACCCAAGATCTATGTAAGGTGTGGCAACGCCTTTACTCAATGCACCATTTAATTTTACCTTTATAAGTGGTTTTAAGGGAGTTTACCTGAAGAGCAGGTACTTCCTAAGGCTTCGCAGCTGATGGCAGTAACTCATTAGCACTGTAGGTGATAGGGCTGCACCACACACCTCCTGCCAAGGAGATCACCTCTCCGTGGTGTAGAGCCAACCACTCCATGACCATACTGCCCAGTATCACTGTATGTAAAAACTGCTTAAAAAGCTGCTGCTAATATGTACTGGAGGTTAATTGCAGGAGTTGGGAAAGCTGATGTTTGTCTGAAAACAAACATAATATATGTTTGTAGTGGAAGTTGTAAACAAGGAGGCATGCTGGGTAGGTAGCCTCAAGCTAGCAGAATTTTTAAAAAATCTTGAGACTTTACATTATTTATAGGCTGGGGAAGATTCATTGTTTGTGAAACAACAGGCAGCCTTTTGTGTTAAGTCTATTGACACAGTGAAACCTTATTGGAGTGAAATTTGCTTTGATATCCTGTAGAGATTTCCTCCTAAATTCTGAGTTTCTTAAATATGCTGCTCTCAAGCTTGCTCCTTCTCTCACATGCACATTCTCTTGCTATCCCTCGTGTGGTGCATGCAACACTTCACAGTGAACCAAACCCCATGTGGTGGGAGAGAATTATCAAGGGTGCATGGTATCTTTAAAGAGAAAATTAGTAAAACATTCATTCTTATTAACTCAAATAAAAGCAAATTTCATTAAAACACTAGCAAAGAGTGAAATAACTGTTATGTACACAAAGTTGGTGTGTTCTCTGCAGAACCCAGCATAAGCTAAAGATGCTACTTTTATAATATTATCAGAAAGCAGGGAACAAAGCAAGAAAGAGTACTGAAAGACTAATTCCTCCCCCAGGAAAACAAGACAAAACACTGTGTCCTAAGAGAATAGTCTGTTCTCACTGTGATCCTTTATCCTTCGTGGCAATGCAAGAGCAGTCAGCAAAGGCTCAGTGGGCAAAATTCCATTGCATGTAACGCTTCTGAAATCCAAGATAGCACACCAGAGAGTAACACAGCCCATATCAGACTCAAAACTGGGTTTGCCTTTTATTTATTGTGATTTATTGAACTGCAGTAGCCCCTAGAGGCTCTTGGTAGGACTGCTGTCCCATTGTGCTCCATGTGCTAACAGGAAAGGACAATGACGGGACACTTGGGCACTCACTTAGACTTCACTGGGGGCTGGCACAAGCTCAGAAGTCTTCTGTACTTCTTTTCAAGAGATCAGCTTCATGTCCTCTTTTGTATATATCACTGAGTGAGGTACTCTGATAAAGACCCTCAAAGTTGGTGCAGTTACTACTAAACACAGCTCGCTGTTTGCACCAACTTATCCTCACCTGCTGCAAAAAAAGCTCCTTTGCCAGAGGGAAATGATGACCCTGCCATGTTGTAGATGGGTTTCACAGCAGAGATCTTCTATTAGCCAATCCCGAGAGCTAAGGAAAAGCAACAACAACAACAAAAAGATAAGAAGGCAAAGCTAGCTGTACATCTGTCAGAAAAGCACTGGGATAGTCAAACAGGAGCTTCGGTCATTCCCTCTGGGCTGGGAAGAGAGATATCTTGTCATGTGGAGCTGTTAAGAGAAAAGTAATTAAAAACTACGGAAAAAAATAAAAGGAGACCAGCAGGAGTAACCCCTTTAGAACAAATGTTTTAGACTGATGGACTTATTTTTCTTTATGTGGGGAAAACTATCTTTTTTTTTTTTTGGAGCAGGGTGCTGGTGTTTCTTCTTTTGCTTTGCCTAAGTCTTGAAGCTATAAAATTGCTCAAGAAAGGATCTTCACCACTAAAAAGGCTTTATACCATATGAAAATACTGCTACATACTTCAGGGACAGGCAAAGGATGGAAGTAGATATGACAGTAATGCTGGATCCCTGCCCATTAAACACATCTGAAAACAGCCTCTGGTGCAGCTGGCACTGGCTAATAAGCAGTTTAACTTTCTCAGTACACTGTTGAGTCCTAAATCTGCTTTGAGCACAGTAAATGGTCTGTATATGGCTCTTTCCTCCACGGTATCCTGATGTGTTTTATACAAGTAACATTTTCTTTTTACACTATGTTTCTTCTAAGGATGTTAAATAGTTTAGAAAACTTTCCAAAGCTCATTAAAGTCTTGCAAAATCAGTAAATATATTTTAAGTTATGTTCAATGCAATCATTGAAGGCAGTATTGTTTCTATCACGGAGATTCATCCCAAGGTGGATTTGGTGTAGTACGTTTAAAATCCAGAGGAGGTCTGACATTCTAGAACAACACTACTCAATCAGTTGGGAAAGGATGTGCATGACAAAATCACATGTATCAAAAGGACAGCAAAGAAGGCTCTTGTTTTCAGAATATAATCTTCAAAAATAAAAATGACAGTGTAAAAAACAAGTCTTTCTGATGAATCTAGTTTGTCTGAAACAATCAAGGAATTTTGCCAAGAATCATAATTTTCTCCATAAACCAAAGACTGATCCTTTCAGCACATGGCTGTGTCCTGATCCAAAGGGATTAGGGCTTCCTAGTCACCTGCCAACATCAGCTCTGCAGAGTTTTCCTCAGTGACTTCTTCTATTGCAAGTCTGCCTATCAGCACTTACTGAGGCTGGATGGAGCTCACGGCTCAAGATATTCAGTTATGGCAATTTAGCGCCAATCACTCTGCTGGCTGTGACACAAGGTCCTCAGAGGGAGATGTAGAAAGCACCTCTTTGTAAATGTTTTTCCTCAGCAGCAAGCCAAAGCTAGTTTCTGCTCCTCAAAGATAAGTACTGAAAGAAGAGGACATGGCAAAGAGGAAGGAGCAGGAAAAATCATCCAAGCACAGCCATTGGAAGGTCATAGTTAATGAGGAGAAAGTGTGAAGGACGTGAAGAATAAAGTCTGACTTAGGAGTGTTTGTTAGTGTGCTGCTGCTGCAGACCTGGTATAGACACATAGGAGATTAAGGAGACAGAATACAATCCAAACACAACTGCTTTTTCTGTAGCTATCTTTTTATTTAAAAAAATCCAAATAAATGCACTTTTCCACATTTTAGCTCTCTAGTAGAGACTCAGAGTGGAAGAGAGGCAGGAACCCTTGTCAGTCTGCTGGGGGCCAGACCACCTTGCTAGTCGTGGAAGGGAGCATACACACTGCTTGGCAAGGATGCTCCTTGTGTATGGGTTGCACAAAGCCCACTGCATGCTCAAGGACCAAATTTCATACCTTCAAAGGCTCAGCCAGGCCTTTGTTCTTGCTGGGAATATGATTATCCAGCTTTTCTTTGGGTTTGATCTAAAGACCGCCTGCACAAAGGTAGGGGCTCAAGCCAGGAATGCTTAGAGGTTTCACTTATATAAAAACTAGGACAGAATATAAAATAAAGCAGAAGGTAAGCAGTACAAATAATCATTTATGACATCAACATGTGAAATGGGTGGTATTAATAGCATGCCTAATATTTTTCTTAACTCAGAAAAGATGCCCTGGAGTGGTATTACTAATGACAGCACTGCATTGTTATGTAGATGAAGCTTTGAGACAAAAATTTGAGTGGTACTGTTCATACTACATTTTTCAAACAAAGACAAATCTAGCCTTGCTTTTAGCCTCTCTATAGGACTAACTTTTTTTCTCTTTAAGATCCAGAACGACTGGGGCTACCCTTCTTCCTGGTATGACCAATATAAGTTTAGAAAGAGCAGTTGCAATGTACTTACAGATGTAGGGACAACCTCAGGGTCCAGTGTCTTTGGATCCTTTCTCATGTGCCTACCACAGAAGGAAACCCAGCTTGACATAGTTTTTGAACATAAACTGTGCAAGCCTTAACTATTATAGTTACACCCCTACCACTACCTTAGTGCCTCCACTGGGCTTCTTAAATATAGTTCTTTCAGAGAAATGCTGTCAATAGAAGAAACCATTTCCTGTACTGTGCACCTAGAACTAGCCCAGAGCTAACCAAAATATCCCCAACACCTGGTGAGAACCTGCATAGTTTCCAGCTCAGAGGGAATTCACAGAGCTCCAGGACTGTGCCAATTGATTTGGTGGGCCACTGCAACCTGAAGTTGAGAGCAGCTGGCAGTATGTAATATAATAATGTGTTTTCCTTGGGAGTTTAAATTTTCCTTCAGCCTAGGCTCCATAGCTTGTTTGCACAATGCAATTAGCAGAATTTTTTGCTGCAATTGGAGTTTGCAGTAGTGCTTCGATCAGGATATGTGAGGCACAATCGAATCTAATTCATTTTTTCCTGACTGTATGGACTCCTCAATGCTAGTGCAAGTAAAAGATTTTAAAAATCCATTTTTTTGTCACCACAGTAAAAGCTCTGCCTATGAAAGCATGCCAGGTGTAAAAACAGCAGCCATTTTACATGGTCACTTCTAGAAAAGCATTTAACTTCACAGAGTGAGAGAATGCAACATGGGACAATTGTGGATTTAATTCAGGCAAATATCTTTTGTGATAAAGTAGTGGGTGTAATCTTTAGAGAGAGGTTCTACCATTTTAATCACAGCAGCAGAGTGGTACGACTCTGTGTGTTGGCAAGCGATAAAATAAATTTTGAGAGCCTGTTCTGAGCTACCACATTCCTCTGTTCTCACTTTATGCTTCTTTTTGCAGCCCTCCATGAATTAGGATGAGTTATAACATAATGTTAACTTAGATGAAGGCAGAATTTGCAGGCAGGGCCTACAGAGAGAGGTTTGTGTATTTTGGGAGGGTGCTCTGTAGCTCAGATCCATTCCTTCACTTCTGACTTGTAAGTAGCAAAAACATTTGTTATTCAGTTTTCAAAGACAGCATAATGTGTTGGTCTATCACACTCAACTGTAAGTTGGCTGTCAATAGGAACTTCTGAAACAGCCCACCCCTTCATGGCTGGAAACTACTAAAAAGCAACTACCAAAACTTAAATGCTTGCCGTTTTTGTTTTTCAGGAAACAAGAAAGAACAAGAAAATTTGAACACTGCCTTTTCCAATAGAGATTCTTTTATGTACTGACACTTAAAAACTTTTTTGAATATTGCCACCTTCTAGCTCCATTCACTATATCACCATTAGCTTTGTGCTCTGAATAGCATGGTTAAATCATTGTGAAGACTGTAGTTAAATTATTAATGTTACCTTGATTGCTAATCCAGTGCTGACTGCTTGTTACTTTGGATGGAGTGGCTGGCTACAGCTCATTGTCTTTTGTCCCTGTCTACCCAGGGTACCATCTCTAACCAATTATCTAGTCTGATGCTTTCTTCTTATTCTTGCTAGCTTTTCCTTTGGCATCATAGCAGTAGTGCTAATAAAACCTGGATTGGACCTGGAATAAGGAAGCTACATTTTTATCCACGGAGCAAGCCCAGCTCAGGCTGGAGCACAGTAGGCTTCCCTGCTTTGCCATGTCAGACCTTGGCTGAGATGCTGAAGTGGACTAATTAATGCTATTTCTGTTACTGTCACCTACACCCGGGGAGGTAAACTCATACCACATGGCTGAGGTCATGCTATCAACAATTCCTTGTACCCATGCAGGCCTTCTGGATTTGAACCAGCAACCCTCAACTGACTCTATAGCCTGCACAAATTCCTAGAGCTATCTAATGACTTTGCCATGGATTGCTTCAGCAGTGTCCAAAGTAAGTCATTTAAACCAGTGGAAAGAGCCAGATGGGAACTAAATCTTTTCTTGTGGACTATTCTGCATTTCAATAATTCTAGTTCCCAGTTAGAATAACCCTTTTCTACAATTGCCAATTCTTAAAAAAAAAAAAAAGAAGTCAGTAATGGATCATTTTAAAATATTTTCCTCTGAATCGTTTCATTTTGCTTTTTTATGACATTCAGTGTTGTAATTGTACATCTTTAGTATACCTAATATTATACACAGATAATACATAGGAATTGTTTACAATACTTTAAACAACCCATCAAAATTAAATGCCCCAGCATTATATTTTGAATTTTCTCTGTAAAAAGTAAAAAAATTGAACTTCTGCAAAATACTCTGAGTTATGTGAAACAACATGTTTAGTGGAGAGTTGGTATTCATCTACTGCTACAAATATCTATAGCTAATACTGTGATACATTTATTTGGCATATCATAATACACTTGGATGTTGTTTTTTTCAGAAATATCAGTAAGTGTCTTTGTTAACATTCAGAGGTTAACCTGACATACCCAGAGCATCAAAGGCTACTTACTCTGTGGGTCTGGATCGTCTCTCTTTCCTATGGTATCCTCAGGCTTGATTTGGCTATTCTCTGGCTGTGCTGGATCATAGAATCATAGAATGTTAAGGTTGGAATGGACCTTAGAGATTACCTAGTCCCAACCTGCCTTCCATGGGCAGGGGCACCTCCCACTAGACCACGTTGCTCAAGGCTCCATCCAACCTGGCTGTGACCACTGCCAGGCTTGGGGCATCCACAACCTCCCTGGACAACTTGTTCCAGTGTCTAACCACCCTCATAATAAAGAATTTCTTCCTAATATGTAACATAAATTTTCCCCCTTTCAACTTGTACCCATTACTCCTTGTCCTATCACTACAGTTCCTGAGGAAGAGCCCCTTTCCAGCTACCCTGTAGGCCCCCTTCAGATACTGGAAGGTTGCTATGAGGTCTCCATGCAACCTTCTCTTCTCCAGGCTAGTCCCAGCCCTGAGATTACCGCAGTTGGTTAGAGCATGGCACTAACAGTGTCGAGGTTGTGGGTTTGACCCCTGTACAGGCAATGCACTTGGAAGCTGGACTCAATGGTCCATGTGGGTCCCTTTTAACTCAGAATATTTTGTGATTCTTTCCCAGCCTCTTTGTAGAGGAGGTGCTCCAGGTCTTCTTATCCACTTCATGGCCTTCCTCTGGACTTGCTCCGTGTCCTTCTTATGTTGGAGGCACCAGATTGGAGGCAATTGTATGCAGTAGTCCAGGTGGGGTCTCACAAGAGCAGAGTAGAGGGGCAGAACCACCTCCTTTGACCTCCTGGCCATACTGCTTTTGATGCAGCCCAGGATGTGGCTGGCTTTCTGGGCTGTGAGCACACTGCTGGCTCATTTTGAATTTTTCATCAACCATCACCAAGTCTTTCTCCTCAGGGCTGCTCTCAGTCATTTCTCTGCCTAACCTGTAGATGTGTCTGTGATTACACCAGGGACACCAGGTAGGAATCTTGCCCTTCTCTTTGTTGAACTTCATGAGGTTTTCATATGCCCATCTCTTGAGCATGTCAAGGTCCCTCTGAATGGCATCCCTTCTCTCCAGCCTGGCAACTGCACCACAGCACATGATGTCATCAGAAAATTTGCTGAGAGTGCACTCAATCACATTGTCTGTGTCACCAACAAAGATGTTGAACAGTTCGAGCCCCAGTTCTGACCCTGAGGTACACCGTTCGTCACAGTTCTCCATGTGGGCAATGAGCCATTGACCACAATTGTGGATGTCATGGCCCACGCCTGCTTTCCAAACCTTGGGAGGCAGAAGCACAAGATGTGTCCATCACAGTGGCCTAGAAGAGCCCCTCTCACCCATGGGGCACTGGAGTCCAGGAGAGCACAGCAATGAGAGCTCACCACAGTGATCTCCTCTTTGCAAGGAAGTGCTCATGCTAGGAGGGTTGCCTGTGTTTCATGGCCCCACATAATGCCTGCTTGTTCCTTTCAAGTGTCAGAAACTCCTGATTTAAGTGGAGTTTAAGAGGCCTACACTGAAGTGATTTTCTATATATGTACTACATATGTATTTCTTCTTTTATCCATACCTATATAGATGTATTGATATAAAATCCTCATTGTATTTAGATGGTTTTTCCCTTATTTGAGGGAAAAGATGTTACAGTGAAACACTAAACTGTCTTATTTGCTTTTCTAGATTATGATGCTATTCCTTGGTGTAATTGGGAAACAAAAATTAGCAGCGTTTATCAAACTGAGGACAGCTGAAGTGCCAGGAAGGACAAGCCACATCTCCCAGAGCACAGAACATATGGCTGCCTACTACCACCATCTCTGCTGCCATAGAAAGCCACCCCTAAGCAGCCCATACCAGCCCAGCAGAGGCACAACTCTCTCCTCAGCAACCTACTTGCAATCTCCCTCTGGGGAGTGTTGATCTCCTGTCCACTCTTGGCAGGAACCTCAGCAGGGGAAGCTTTTGTACCAAGTGTGTCAGGCAAGCCAGGCTGCTCGATTTCTGAGTTTGACCTAAAAAGAAAATTAGCAAAAGGCAGCAGACAGATGTATTGCCTCCAGCTACTATCAAAAATCCCCTGCTTGACATCTGTGTCCATACAAAGGTCTTTGCTGTAGACACCGAAGCAGATGCCAGGCCTTCTTGGATCTTTTGCAAGACAGAAGACCTTTAAACTTGACTGCCTTCTATGTCTTAGAGCACTTCTTTATCATCTTGTCTCTGTAACAATTTGCTGCTTATAAAGTATGATAGCACCAGTAAGTCAAGTAGCTCTTTGCTTTGGCTTTCTTGTGGAACATCTGTCATGTGAAGCCCATTGCTTTCAGCAGTCTTGTCAGAACAACTTTCTGTGCTGGGAGGGAGTGAGAAGAGCATTTACTTGTAGAGAAGCAGGAGCAGGGATTCACCCCAGAGGGAATATTTGTTTTGTCTACACCACAGAGAAAAGCCATTCTTGAAAAAAGTGTCTTACAAGGTATAGTTGAATTAATAGTGAACTAAGCTTTCCTCAGTGACATGCAAAAGCAAATGGTATTTGCTATATCTCAGTCAATGTTATTTGCCATCTGATAGTAAAGAGTTCATTCCCATCTGTACTAACAGTCCAGGTCCAGGAGTCATCCTGATCTCTGCAGCAAAAACCATGAAGGGCTTCTCATTGGTGCCAATGAGAGCTCTGAACTGGGGCTCCTCACTAGCCCATTACATGCCAGGTCAACTCAGGAGAGGCCAAACAAAAGATCTGCATTGGGACCAGAGGAGGGAGGAACATTTCTTTGACTCTCTGTTTCTTAAAAAAGAGCAGACTGAACTTTATGACAGAAGGAAAGAAAAAAAAGGGAAAGAACTCACTAGCACATAGCATTAAATTATATTTTGGCTAAATTTTACAAGAAATCTGAAGCAAAATTGAAACACCTAGTGCCATCAATGAAAAAAATTAATTTAATTTTTATTAATGAAAACTCATGATTTAAAGACTCATGAGTACTGCCTGCATATCAGTTTGAGTCTTCCTTCCTCAAATTTGTATCTCTTGCCTGAGTTAAGTGAAAGATACAGCATCCTCAGAAATAATGAAAACTCTCCAGATTTCTTGGCTACCTTCAGAACAGACTTTGGAAGCTTGAGCAGAAAGAGTGAGACCCTGTCAGTGGCTCTGTGGAGAACAGACAGCAATGTACATTCACCCATTTACACATCAAAGAGTTAATGCAAGAAATAAACATTTTAAAATGTTCCAGCACTTAGGGATTTTCCATCAGAGCTCTAAACAGCCACAAATTCAAATCCATAGGAAAACCAACACACTATATCAACAGCTTATAGAACTGCTTTTCCTGTTCTCGTTATACTTTTTTTCTTTCCACCCATAAATGTATTACAAAAATGAAATGCATATAATGTTCCATTTTCCCAATTTTCTTTTTCTTTTTCTTTCTTTCTTTCTTTCTTTCTTTCTTTCTTTCTTTCTTTCTTTCTTTCTTTCTTTCTTTCTTTCTTTCTTTCTTTCTTTCTTTCTTTCTTTCTTTCTTTCTTTCTTTCTTTCTCTACTCATAGTTTTTCAAAAATTAGCCCAGGTACAAATGAAAAAAAGATCACGAAGGTCTGTCACTGGAGCGTACTAATTTTTCTGAAAACAAGGAATGCCTTGAGAAGAAGACTTAGTAAAAACTGAGATTTGACATACAAGGAATCTTTCTTAGAGTAGGAAAAAGATAAAATTTCTAAAGGAAACAGGGAAATGAAAATGCCTTATTTCCAAAACATTCATATTAATTCCCTGACATGGAAGTGATTGATAATTTCTCTGTTTTGATGTTTCAGGTAACAAGACTGAAAGATCCAAGAAACTTGGTCATTAACTGAAGGCCTGATTTCATATTCAAATGCAAAAACATCCCCTAAAGTATATTTCCTGTGATAGGTTGCTCTTTTTACGCATATAGTTATCAGTGACACCTGAAATATGTGACTACAGCTTTCAATCCCTGAAGGCAGTTTGTTACAAGTATGCATGTTGATAATGGCTAACGTGTTTATATCTTACTTCCCAGTGCCCAAAAGGCACCTCAGTCTTTCCCTATAAACAGCTCTTAAATACAGTTAATGGATGCTAGCAGCTGTTTTACCATTAACTTCTCTTGGGCCAAGGAGGCAATGCAGGCTTTAATTATGCAGGTCATTGTGGAAAGCATTCCCAGAGCCCAGCAAGATATGTCTCGCTTATTGGAAGTTTTGCGGTTTTACGTATCTGAGTATGAGCCAGTTTTTGTCTCCCTGCTGTGAGGATGGGTTATTCACATTTGGGCCAAGGCATGGACTAGGGTATTTAATTAACAGTATACCATATTCCTGTTTTTCTGTTCTTCTGAGTGCCATTTTTTCTTCCTTTTTCTTTCTTTTCCTTAGGGAATAAGAATATCTCTTGTCTTAAAAATAACCTCAGTTTTACAAGACCAGCTAATCTGGGTAGCTTGGTGAGTTTATTTTCTAGAAAACAACGAAATGCAGAGCACAAATGGAATTGCTTTAACAGCTAGCAGGACAGAATCTGTGTGAAATTTCCCCCACTGTCTCAGCTGTTCTCACTATATGCCAAATCACAGTTTCAGATGGCTGAAATAGATTAATCTCTCCAGACTTTGATTTGGTTGCTACAGAACCCTGTACTTCGCAAAAACAAAAGCTCCTTCCAGAGTCTTATACAAATTCCAGAGAATTTGGATTTACAGATTGAAAGCATACAAAGTTTCAGAAAACAAGGGTATATATAATCAAAAAACATAGTCCTGTGCCAACTAACATGGCTCCTGTCAAGAACTGTTTTTTGGGAAAGCAGACAGTGTTACCCCATGGTTGACACTCAGAAGTCCCCTCACCCTGCTTTTGCACCGATAGGGAAAAAAAAAAAAGTATAAATTTGAATTCCTTAGTATCAGGTATATGCAGTTCATCTGTCCAATCTGAGTATATTTCAGCCTCACAGATTTTATTTCTAGAGCACATCTTCTGGTAGCCTGCTGAAGTGCTGAGTGGCATGTGATGCCCTGTGTGTGCCTTTGCACTCACATGGCCTCCTCTGCACCCCTCCTTTGGGATAACTTAAACACTACAAACCACAGGGGCACTGGGACCTCCCAGTTCCCTCTTGTAGTCTGAAACTCCAGACTGGTGATGGACAGCATTAATCCTCACACCACCAAGTGATTACCTGGCACTTAGGAAGCCCACAGGATAAAGCATGCCCTGTCTTTACCTGCTTGAGGAGGATAGCTGGGCATTAGAGAGCTCTCAGAGCCCAGGACTTTAACAACCCCCTCAAGTGAGGAAGAGTGGTGTTCCATGGGCATGCCTAGATGGAACCTAGAGCACCAGGCAAGAGCTGTAATTGCAGGGGAGTAGTGTGGACTTCCCAGTAGTGTGCAACCTTTGGTTCAGGAAGCATCACAAGTGACTGTCTATGCAGACCCCTCTTTCACAAGCTCAGAAGTGTGTCCCTTAAGTGATGGACACGTACCAGTTTCACATCAGCAGCTACAAGCAGCCCACACCCAGCTCCAGTCTCTGAAGTTTTGTTCAGCACTCTACTGACTATGAAGCATGTGATTTTTCCAGATTTCCAGGTTTTGGGGTGGCTTGTTTTGCAGTGTCTCTTCACCAGCTCCATTTCAAAAGGTTCATCTCAGAGCCTTCAAATAACAGGGACTCCTAATTATTATCTATCCATATTGGATTTGAACCAGTGACCCAGAGATTGGATTTGAACCAGTGACAAAGAGATTAAAGGAACCATTCCTGATCCCATGACCCATCTCCTGAGTCCAGCAGTCCCTGAAGAATGTGATTCATTAACTGAACTGCTTTTGCTGACTGTATTTTTCCAGTGCCTCATAACCCACATGAAATTACAATATTTTTCCCATTCTCACTATATGCATGTCAGATACTTACTCCAGTTATTCTCCTAGCTAGCCTCATAGGAGTTGTGTAAATGGCATTATCAAAATTGCATCTCCCTGATTCATTATTTCCAATTTTATAAAATAGCTGAGTTAGTAAAGACACTATCAAAGGGGTTTTTAAATAAACATGCTTAATCTTCTAGAGATTAAAAGAGATAGTATGGGTGACATATAATGATTATTTTACCCCAAAGCCATCAGAAATACAACGTACAAGAAAAACACATCAAACAAATAGGCACAATAGAGAGCATTTCAATGAGAAGATAATCACACTTCAGGATTTGCTTCAACTCAGTGGCCTAAATATTGTCCTATATGTATAATAAAATGAAAGAGGAATACTAAAAACCTCCAGATTTATACTCACAGTCTGCTTAAAAAAAATGAACTGCAACTAATATCTATACTCATTTATTTTCAAATTAATTCCTAGGAGTTAAATCTGTCCAACAGGCAAAAATAAAAATAATTTAGGAAGCTAGAAAGTAAAAAGTAAGGTGATCAATTTCTGGCATGATGCAAATTTTGATTGATAAGAGTAAAATGATTAGGCGATGTGTCTCTAACCAGATATCAAGAAAATTACACTGACTGTCTGATTATCTTAATATTTTTCACAGAAAATGATGATATGCAGAAGAAACACATGGCCTGCCAGTGTAGAAACTCATGGAAGGCAGCGTATATTCAACTTTGTAGAAAAGGAATTAATTTAATAAATCACAAATCCTTCTGCTATTCATCCTGGCTGCAAAGGGATGGCTGATGCAGAATAATGCCCAATTTTCATACACTGTGCTGGACTATTAGATATAGAGATGCTATTACGTTCTGTCCAGATCCTCTGTTGGTGTAACTGGCATAAATCAACTGAAGTTAATTGAGCTATGCAGATTTACCCAGGTAGCTGGGAGAAAATCACATATTCATTTACAGCATGCCTGAGTAGCCTGGAGAGGGGTATTTTAAGGCATACCATGTTCTTTGAAGTTAGGGACCTGATTAACTCTTTCCAGCAGATGCAGCCTCTTTGTGACTAATGTTTTTTCCACTGACTACATATGTGGACTCATATTCCATAGGGCCAAAGCTTCCTGCCAGATTTTCACTGAGACAAGATCTCATTTCTACTGTGTAATTATTCTGTTAATTAAGTTTTCACACATTTCAGTCATGTGCACTGTGACATTTCATCTGCCCCCAAATCATTCTATGAGTACAAAGAGACAAAGTAGGGAAAAAAAATTTAGACATGGTACCTGTCTATATAATTACAGTAAAAATTGTGGGTCATAACTCTTGCCAGTTGATTGTCCATATTGGCACCTGACTAGCACATAGTCTTAGTAAGACCCAATGTTTTCTAAACAGCTGATGCCAATGGCCCAAAAGAGCCATGGATTACTCAAGAGTGTTTGGGAAGAGAAGGGTTTTTTTGATCCCTCTAAAAGAATGGGCTGAAATCCACTCCCTTCCTCCCCCCTCCCTCCCCAAGCACTTTGCTTTAATACATTTTTCTAAGACAGCTTCAAGCACTGCAATTTCAAATCCACCCCTCTAATAATGTTTGCTTACCTGGTGTTACAATAAAAACCTCACCTCAGGTAAGGAGCCCCACCACAGCTCTCTTACCAGTCACCACCTATGAACAGTACATGCTGTGTTCACATCAGCATCAGGAGGGAAGTTAAGTAGTTACCTCCCTTCTGCTTGAAGCTACAGACAATAGATTTTTACTCTGTTTGACTTCTTGCAGCCCAGGCTGTATGACAAATGCATTACACATCAAGCAGTGGGCAGGCTCACAGCTGCTGCTGGAAAAGCAGCGGTTACTGAGACCGTTGCAAGCTGGTCCAATGCTCAGGACTGTTTAACAGCTGAGAACATCAAGATCCATCACTGCTGGGCTGCAAGAATTTCCACTGTAATCAAGCACAATATTGACACTGAGCGAGTGTTGGATCAGGGCCCCAAATATCCAGAATTCCCAGTGTATATTTAGGCTTAAATACAGGGAGGACAACAAATATTACTTGGTATAGTTCAAAATTAATATCAAAATTTAATTTTCCTGGTGTTCTGTACCTGCATAGTACCAGTAGTACTTCTCAGAAGTAGTAAAATACATCAGATTCCTGTTGGCATGAAAAAAAAAGAAAAAAAAAAGCCAAAAAGAATTCCAGTTGTTTGATATTCAAAGCAAGGTTTCTCAGTCATTTCAATGGGAGCTTGGATGAAAGAAACAGATCTAAAGGTTTATTCTACTGCCTTTTTTTAAGACTGCCTGCAAGGTACTTTTCTGCCTTTTATTTTTTTTAGCTTATCAATATGTATTTCGGAATTTCTTACTTTTATGTTTAACACATCTTTTCTAAAAGGGGGCACATCACTTTCTAAGGATGCAACTTACAGATACAGTGGTACAAAAAGGCAGCCACAGACTGGGAGGAAAGCTTTTGAAAACCCAAAAGCCCATGGGAAGTTACAGGGATGGGAAGCGAATCTTTCCAGAGCAAGTTAGTCCCTGGTACCTTCCGTTATACTCAGCTGGTATATATTTTAGCCTTTTAGAGGTGCCAGGTAGTGCTCTGGACTAGGATAGATCAGGGCGGAGGAGAAGCCCAACATTTTGTAGTATTAGTCACTCATCAAAATGAGAGCTCCAAGGTCTGTTTTTCCCCTCAGAGAGCACTTGAGTTCATTTATCCCACCTTTTAATCAGGCACCACTTCTCTTTTGACTAAAGCTTAACCTAAGGGAAAATCTGAGTACAAGCTGAGGAAAGAATCATACCTGACGTTTTGTCAAAGAAGAGTGGTTTGTTCTTGATTTCAAGCATGCGGCATTTTGATCTTAATAATATTGTGCTATAACCTCCTCTCAAATTAGGACATTAACAATTCTTCCACTTTTGTTTCTGCAGGTCTTCAGCAGGTGGTTCTGGTTTGAAATATGATTAGCAAACTGTACAAAACCACAGAGCTAAGAATAAAAGAGGCAATTAGGGTTACATTCAGGTGAGCACACTGCTCTAAAATAGTAAGGCTTCCGATAATTATACAGTTCAAGGATAATACATACCAGCGTCTCCCTTGAGAATCTTCAGTTCATCTCCTGGTCTTTATTTCTAATTAATCCTTGAATCCTTTTGTAGGTTAATACAATTAACGATAGGGATAAACTTGTGGTAGTGTATAGCCAATTAGATTTATAGAGCTTACTTCTCTTTGCTATGACCATCAGGGATCTGAGGAAACCCTCTTAAACCTGTCTTAATTCCAGCATTAGTCAATGACATGCACACTCAAACACCTCCTTTTAACCATGCTGAGGGTACCAAAGAGACAAAATCAGTTTTGTTCAATATTTCTTCAAAAAGCTACTACAGAACCCAACATTTGCCACCCCTGAACACTTGTTGTCTTCTCATTGCACTGTGACTGTCCAAAATGAATAGTCAGCATGGCCTTAAAGACATAGACTAACCTTACAAAAACTCAGCTTTAGATATAAACCCAGAAATTAACACATGAAAGTAATGTTTTCCTTACAGGAATGTAAAGAGAGAAAGGTTCTGTAGGGTGAAACTGTATTTTGTGTGACATCAGTTTATTTTCTCTTTGCTTCTCACCCTTATTTTACCAGCCTGCTGCTGTTTCTAGCTTTTTCAGGTCTTCCCAGCTGGATGTGAATCAAAACACATGGGTGCTTCTCTCACTGCCTCTGTTTCTTTCATTGTATGTTCATTAGCTTTCTGAGCTTCATATTACACTCATCGTAGTTCAATATGCAATTTAGATTTTCCTTTTAATCACCCACAAATGTATATTGAAATAAAATAAATAAAAAAAATTAAACCAGCAAAATGAGACCAGCTATTCATAAAAAAAAAATTGGTTATGGAATACAAATACTGAAAACTGAGAAACAATAAAGTAATTTTTAAAGGGTTTTTGATAAAATCTATATCCTCACTGTCCTCTGTTGCTGTGTGTCCATGCCTTCTTTGCTTCCTTTCTCTATTTTCAAAAACATCTGCAGTGCTGTGAAGGACTTAAGAGGTAAAAATTTTCATCTATGTGGTTATACATTCAAAATGTGTGACTGCAGAGTGGAAGCCTGAAATGAAAGGGCTTATTAATAACATTTTGTATTCATATAGCAGTAAGAAAAGGCTTCATTTGTTCATCCCTTGATCGTCTTTTTCTTTTCAATTACCTCTTCTAAAAGGAAGTTTAATGTCATTTCTGGATTCCAGCAGGTCTCCAGTTAAAAAGAAAACAAGACAAAACACTTTCAACTTCAGGTAGGTTTTCCTCTGACTTTTTCCCCATTATGTTATCTATTTGTTAATGAGGCAGCTGGTATGCACTAACTTGGATTGAGAAAAGCTAATTTTTGTGTGGGCCAATAAAGCTTACGTCTCCTAGCCCTTGTGCCAATCCCGCACCCTGGACTGCCTAATACCAGGATCTCCTCCCAGTCTAAGACATCAGAGGGACCTTGCACCTGGGCTCACTGAGCAGGGCAAGCTGCCCCTGCTGGGGCTCTCCTGCAGCCCTACCCTTAAGTGTGCCCCACTGCAGAGCTTGCCTGAGCTGTGGGGTTGTGCCACCGCTGCCCTCACCACGCTGCCCCAGTGATGGTGGTGCAGCAGGAGGGCACACAGGAGCTCAGTGTGAGGCTGCGGGGCAGGCTTGATCCTACTCTAGGGTGTCCTTTTCACCGATCTCTGTTGTGCTGCTCCTCCCATGGTTTATACTCCTTAAGTCCACAGCAGTGTTCCTTGTTTTGTTCTCCAAGACTCCCAGTATGTTCCCACAATATTGATTGCAACCCTTTTTCTTCTGAGATGAGGCATAGCAGCCCAGATTTTGTGAGGCTGTCACAATGAAATGAGGGCTTCTAAGCTGCGACAAGCTTTAACTGAAATAGGAACGCAAAGTCCTACCAGAATCTAGCAGAAGAGCAATAAAGAAAGGAAGGCATTCCACCCACACAAGTCTTCTTTCCAGTCACTCTGTATGAGGGACTGCCCTATGAAAATGGTTCAGAAGACTTAAAAAATCTTGCAGTGATGTAGATCATGCACTTCAGGACCCATTGAAAATGTATGGTGCTCCAAAATCTAAAATAAATGGATACCAAATCTTTCCATGATTCTTAGGCCCAGTCTGGTGTCAGAAAGCAGATGAGTAGGAAAAGAGGAATGCCTCCAGACAGTTTTTGTAGATGATAAATGATTCTTAACCCATCATTCCAAACTGAACATGCAGCCCAGGGCAGAACATTCTGGCTATTCAAAGAAAGGCTTTTCCTTTTACTGTAACATTGGAGCAGATGACCAACATTAATTAATTTATCTTTGCAGTATTTCTTGTCTTGCTCTAGTGTTTATATGAAACTGACACTAATACCAGTTTACACATGTATTACAGGAGATCATCTGTATTTCAGCTTGCGGACAGTGTTTCTGGTAGTTGGGCTTGCTGAATGCTAATTAACATGAGCATAAAACACTTCTCAAGAAAAGTTCAGTAACATGGTGTTTGACTGGTATAAGAGTAAATGGCACTATTCTTTAAAATCATGATTATTGGTAAAACAATTGTCAAACAGAAGCTTCTCAAATGTACTTCCAGGAAAGTAAAAAAGAGAGAAAAATAGGCAACTACAAACTGTAAAACCAGCAATCATTCAGGTGGTGCTGTAAACTCTTCAAAGACAACTTACCTTTTCCTTGTTAAAGAGCTGTAAATGATCTCCTGGGATCCTGGATCCTTGCTGAAATTACTCAAGACATTTTTGAGAGACTCTGCACTAGAAAAATAAATGGTTTTTTGCTCTGCAAAATATATTGTTTCCTGGTTCCTACATGTCAGATGAAAGAATATTCCATTTAGAGAAGAACCATATGCAGTTGAATGTTTTCAGTACATCTCAATATCTTGCTGCTCTTGATCCAAAACATAACTGTACACTTGTCTGGCTTGCCAGTGTTGCACTTTCTCACCTCTCCCAGAAATCTCGGTGATCAGCCTCGAAAATGTCCTGAGGGACAAATAATAGGACAGGAAAAGAAGCATAAAACCAGCTGATTTATGATGGGTTATTTTGTTTCCTCTCTGATTATGCTTCGCTGAGTTGTTAAAGGGTCTGTTATGGGACAGCTTTTGATAACTACCTGGCTTTACAGAGACATTCCAGTTTTTCTTGACTATGGACTTTTTGCAGTAGCGTTTGTTCCCTGAAGTAGAGAAATGAGTGATTAAGCAGCTACTTCCATGGCTCTGTAATTTTATCTCACCTTTTCTTCCTGAGATTTTTCTAAAGTCAGATACTTTAACAAGTAACCCACCTCCTCCTTGCAACTCAGAGAGACGTTATTTTTTAACAAAGCCAGCTGATTGCTGCCGGCCTCCTATTTAGCAGCTATTTCAAGTATTTATCCCAGCATATAACATCATCTGTAAAGAAAGATGTAGCTGCACATTGAGCAGGTCTGTGTCATTGCCTACTCTCTCTGCAGTTTTGTTTAATACTCCCTTCCTCTTGAGTCTGGTGTGCTTAGGAAGCCCAGATTCAACCTTTAGTTCTAGCAGAGATCTGACATGTCCAGCATAAGAAAGAATATCCTATAAGAAAGAATATCCTTCTTGTCATCAAGCCATGGGCTAGGCTGGGCCAGACCACCTTCTGGTTGTCCTTCTGCATACAGACTAGGAGGGCAAATGCAAGGACGACAATACCACAGAAGGGAGTGGCACTATCCCTTTGCCTTAGTTGCTCATTTCCAAACTTTCCCATGTGTTAGGACAAGTGCTTATCCTGCCACGTAAAGACATAGATCATGAATGAATCCGGTTAAAAAATTATATGCTATAAAATGAATAAAACTGGTTTTAACCTGGATAGGTTTTCGACCAGGCTATTGTTAATGAACACTTGTTAAACAGAATATTTGCTTGTGGTGGGTTGACCCTGGCAAGACAACAGGTGCCCACCAAAACCACTCTATCAATTCCCACCTCAGCTGGACAAGAGGAGAGAAAATATACCTAAAAGGTTTTTGGGTCAAGATAAGGAGAGAGATCACTCTCCAGTTATTGTCATGGGAAAAACAAACTTGACTTGGGGAAAAAATTACTTTACCTATTACCAATCAAATTAGAATAGGATAAGGAGAAATAAATCCTAAAACACCTTCCCCCTTCCCCCCCCCCCTCTTGCCAACCTTAATTTTACTCCTAACTGGGGAATGGGGGCTGTGGTCTGTTCATCGCAAGTTGTCTTTGCCACTCCTTCCTCCTCAGGGAGAGGACTCCTCACACTCTTGCCCTGCTCCAGTATGGGATCCCTCTCACAGAAGACAGTCTTCCACGAACTTCTCCTTGCCACAGTTCCTTATGATCTGCTCCAGCATGGGACTCTTCCATGGGGTGCAGTCCTTCAGGAACAGGCTGCTCCAGTGTGGGTCCCCTGTGGGGTTACAAGACCTGCCAGCAAACTTGCTCCAGCAAGGGCTTCTCTCTCCACGGATCCACAGGTTCTGCCAGGAGCCTCCTCCAGTGCAGGCTTTTCCCAGCCTCCTTTGGGCATCCATCTGATCCAGCATGTGGTTCTCCAGAGGCTGCAGATGGATGTCTACTCCCTGTGGAACTCCATGGGTGCAGAAGGACATCCTGCCTCACCATGGTCTGCACCACGGGCTGCAGGGGAATCTCTGCTCCAGCACCTGGAGGAAGCCCTCCCCATTCTTCTTTGCTGAGCTTGGTGCCTGCAGCGTTGGTTCTCACAGTCTCACTCCTCTCTTCTTTGGCTGCAGTTGCTATTTTGCAGGTATTTTTCCCCCCTTCTTAAGTACTTTACCGATGAGACACTACCGCCGTTGCTGACAGGCTTGGCCTTGGCCACTGGCAAGTCTGTCTTGTAGCCAGCTGGAACTGGCTCTGTCAGACACGGGAAGCTTCAAGCATCTTCTGTCAGAAGTCACCCCTGGCACCCCTGCTACTAAAAACTTGCCACACCAACCAAATATACATTGGTGCATACATAACTTCTATGCTTAAAGCTACCTTTTAATTTTTGGTAAGAATCTTGCTTGAATACTATTTATATGACATCTGCTCCTGTGGTTAAGTGCCAGAAGGAATGAAAACTAAACCTTTTAAGTAAAGATTCCTTCAAGAAGCCAGTCAGAGCATGATAGTATCACCAAAAAATTCCAGCACCTACTTGTTTCCTGACACCGTGTGTCACTGGAGTTCAGTGTTCACTTTGCTATGTAGAAACAGAAATAAATGGCACTGAAACATCAAATTAATTGCTTTGCAGTCAACAATCCATCTGATAGATGTATTGGATTACTCATTAGCTGACCACCATTTATAAAAGACTTTGCTTTCTAAATTACATTCAATTAATTGCAATTATCCTAATTTGAACCCAAGACCCCTCTCCTCAAGACACTATCCACTAAATGAAAAGAAGTTTTGACACTAATCTCCATGCATTATTTTTTTAAATGCAGTAATTCTGCATAATTCAAGCAAGAGTGCATCATTATACTAATCTCAGACACGTTATACTATTCTCAGACACACAAATCTGAATCCACACTGAACAAGCAGGTAAGATTAGTGTGTCTCATTACCACACACAAACCCTTCTGCAACTGTGTTTTACACTTGGGCAGTTAAAGTGGCAACCTTTTTGAAAGGAAGAGAAAACAGTTTAAATACCAATCAAAGCATTTGACATAATTAATGTAGTTTCAACATCTTGGCATGATCATCAAAAATAGAATTAGTTGCTGAGTAATACCACAAATGTGGTACTCTAAAGGATTCCACATTTCTGGAGCTTATCTCATGCTCCATTGAAAATCCTTAATGTATCTATAGTGAATGCTCTGATTTTAGAGAAACTAAAATTAAAATTTTGCATGCCTATTTACATGCAGATTATTGCAAAGAAATTGAATTACCAGTTCTTCCAAGAAATTAATTTCGGCCAGGCATTCTTGAGCAAGTTAAATAACTGTATCTGTGATGTGTTCAATACAAAACCAAGGGAGTTTTATATCAGAGATTTTCCAGAAAACTCAGATTATTACCTTAAATCCCAGGGTAAAGGGATTAAGATTTAATTCCATGGAAAGGATTAAGAACCTGTAATAGACCTTGGTGGTTATAAATTAGGCACGACAGTATTTACATTTTAAATGCCAGATTCTCACAATCTATCTGGACTCTGTAGGGGGGGACTAGAAAGTAGCAACAAACTAAAAACATAGGATCTTCTCTTGCTGTGGCACTATGCACCAGCAGCAAAGAGGGACATTCTGTTTGGAGCCTGTTCCTGAAGCACAGCCTGTCATTTTCTTTCTCAGAATTCATTGATGTCTCTGTGTTTCCTGTTAATGACTGGCGAAAGGAAAAATATGTTCGGGTAACAGTGGTGATGATGACAATGGCATATATTATTCACTTTGCATTTAACACAAAATACAGAAACATCCTATAGAGTAAGCATTGGTGTTCCCTTTCACCGTTGCCCTTTTCTCACCTCTAGCATTACATCCCTCTTTTTCCACGCCTTTCTTTCCATCTCTCTTTGACTCTCAGTACATTTTCTGGATTTTTCCTTTCTGCAGTAAAATAACTTTTCAGTACACAGCAAGTACCTCTTACTCCCATGTGGTATTTAGGACACCTTCCTTGAAAGTGGCTAACGTAGTTTTTAATATTCTCTGATCCAGGAGTAAGTCAAAGGCAATTCCCCATTCTATCCACGAAGTGTTGCCTTCTCACCATTGAAATTAAGCTGTAGTTTTTGTTTTGGGTAAGCCCAACACTCCTTGTGTCCCATAAATGAATTACGAGAATCTCTATTGGTCAGAACCACTGAGAATGCTGAGGTGAAGTTTGGAGTTTTCCTCATAGCTATTCCTATTTTCCTTCTACCTCTGAGACATGTTTACATCCCAAGGATTACACAAAGCTGCTGTCTTTTGAAAAGCCACCAGTTCATTAATCGTTTCTAATTAACACTTTGGAGGACCCAAACTCATTTTTAAGGATGGGGAACACATTGCTGAGAGAAATAATGAAGCAGCTTTTTTTTTCCCCTGAGCTGTTTACAAACAAATCACAGTAAAAATGAAGCAGTATTGCACACTTTCACCTCAGAGTGGATGGAGGCATGGATAGATGAAATAGCTTGCGTACACTCACGCAGGAAATACAAGAAAAAACTGGAAAATTCAGCCAATGTTGAAATCCCTGATAGTGCCTTGGCCCCTACTCTTGTCTCGTCTGTTGGACTGACCTTTTCTGAACCAAAGAAAAATTTTCCAGTGCTGAGTCAAAGAGTGTAAAAAGCAGCCTAGGCACAGAGAGATCCTGCCTCTAGAATCCATTCCCAGTTTCAGGCATAGTTATGGTGCTGAAAGATCCACTACAGCCTAGGATTCAAATTCTAGTCTCTCCCTACTTCAGGAGTAGGAAAGTTAGTCCAGACTAGACTTCACCTGGCTAAGATGACCCAGTCAGGGTGGCTGGTGGTCTGAGGGGAGTGAGGTACTCAGTTCTGCCCGTGCTCTGTCCCACCCCGTGTGCACCCGGGAAATGACACTCAATAGTGGCCCTGTAAGTCATCTCTCTTTGCACTGGCACTTCCCAAATTAGGCATGAATACACTGGAAATGTTGCTCACCACATGACACCCTTTCCCTTCCTTTGCTTGTGCTTCACTTTTCCCATTTCTTTGGAGCATAGAAGAATGCCTCAGACTGATGCTGACATATATGAAATCATATAAACTTTGTAACCTGTAACAAGGAGATATCTATCTATCTATCTATATATATATATATATACGTGTATACACATATATATGTTCTTATTACCAAAGTGTTTTTATTTATTTTACTTAATATTTTTTTTTGCATTGTATAGGTTTCTAAATCTATTCTCAATTGTTTTTCACCTGTCTCAATGTCACCTTAAATTCAAATGTCAATGTATTTGTCCAGGCCTACTTGCAGAAGCAGCCAGCTGAGAAATGGAGCATGAATTCATTAGCAAGTCATACCTACCAGAACTGACCTTACAACCTGCATGAATCAAAAGGAAAGACTTAGCTGGGATGACTCCTTCTGTGAAAAAGCAGAGGCTAACCAGCACAGTCAAAGAGAGCAAGATTTGTAAAGCACAAAATGTTGTTATCAATCCTGTAACATCAAATCAAAAACAATGGAAAGAAAAAAATATAGAAATAGGTCTCTGAAAGTATTCCAGTGAATTTGGCAGTTGCTTACAATCTTAAAAAAAAACCAGGCACAGGTAGCCTTTATCAGTGTGGAACTGTAGAGTCACATAATGACAGCCTACGCATTTTCACTCTAGGGAAGTAAACATTTTACAGCATGAAAGAAATTGTTGTAGTGACTCAGGGGAGCTACCAATGTTTCTTGGATGAGGACAATTAACCAAACCAATATAGTTAATTTTGCCACAGGTTTTAAATGATCTAGAAAGCAGAATACACACTTTGCCTTAGTAGACTTAATTTAGGTACTGCAACAGAAGAAAATTTCAGTAAAACCCCACAGCAGCCACGGCTAAAAATGAGAAGCCAAGACATCTGCAGGAATAGATTTGCATGGATCTTAAGAACACCACTGAATTTCTGTTAGCTGAGTTCAGCAGAGACGAGCCTAGACCAGCACAGGCCAGCACTGCAATACACCCTGGCTGGCACCTCTGTCACCACTAGAATTGTGGAGAGCCAGCTACGGCTGTAATCAGCTGCATGCAGTGTCTTCCCTCCCTGGAAGGATCTCCTGATGTACACATCTGCATCAAAACAGGCTTTGCCCTAAGTAAATATTAGCTCCATACCACAGATAAGGAAGTAGAGGTCCATGGCTTATCCCTGCTTATACAACAGGACATTTGTGCAACTAGTCTCCAACAACAGTCCCTGCTGAATCTTGATTCCCACACAGATGTGCTTACAATGATTTTAGAGATGAGCATCTTCGTGAGCCACTCACCCTCAGAAGTAGTGAAGGAGAAGAAGCACCCACGGCTGCCCACAGCAAAAAGACCCACAGCATTCAGGCAGGTGGCACTCCAAATCAGTGCCATAGTGGCTGAGGCATGCACACATGCTAGCTGGTTGTAATGGTAGTGGCTTAGGCATATAACTGTGCCAGGGAGTTGTTCCCTGCTGCTGCCCTGTGTCTGTGGAGGACGAGGCTGTGATGGATGCACGCGCCCTATGCTAGCCAGCCAGCACACAGCAGAGCTGCAGCAGCAAAGCGCCACTTGCACAGAGACTGTGCCTTTGTCTGGAGCACTTCTTTCCTCCTTTTTAACTAGATGACAGGGACCAATTAAACTAATGAGCCTCACAAAGTATTTCCCCTGGCTAACAACAGCCTGTATTAATGTTTGCAGGAGTGCAGCATTTGGGCCATAAGCTTTCTTGTTAGATGTTAACGCTTTGCAAGATGCTTAAACGCCCTATGAAATTCTCCATCTCTTAGACTGGTACCTTTGTCAGGTGTAACAGCCCCTCTCCTCTTTCCCACAGCTGACTGTATCCCAGCACCCTGTAGATGTGGGCACCCAAGCAGCACAGCTGTCCCTGCCCAAGACCCAGTTTCTCATAGAAAAGCCATAGAGGACTGTATGAATCCCAGCTAGGCAATTTCTCTTCTGTGACTAGAGCCCAATTTTGCAATTGTGTCATCTAGTGTTTTTGTTCGTGGAGTGGGTTTTTATTTTGGTGTGGAAAGCTTAAGTTAAAAAATATAATCCCTTTCAGTTTAATTTCCCTCAACCTGCTAAATCAGTTTTGGAAAGAAAGATGCAGGTTTAATCTTTCAAGATATCTTGTTTTTATAACTGTTGTAATAAATTATAATGAAGAAAATTTCTCTGTTGAACTTGACAAGCCTCTGCTTACAAGAGGAAAAAAAAGGTAACTATTGACTTTGGCTTGGATTCTTTCAGCTTGCTCTAATTACCCATCTTATTATATTCCTGTAAAATGCCAGACTTTCAAATGTGTTGTAAATGCAAACAGTGAAGAGAAATTAAACATGGAGATAACATCAGGGAAAAAAACGAGTTTATTAACTTCTTCAGTTCCCATTTCATTGCTCCATCAAGCACGTGCCATATTGCAATGGCCCTGGAATTTAGATCCAGATCTGATTCTGCTTGCCTTCCAAATCAGGGCCTTTCCAGAACCGTGGCTGCTCCCCAGACCCATTGCTGAAGCTAAAAATAAGGTACCATTGCACATTCTAGACTCAATTTCTGCAACTTGTGGGCAATTTGTTTTCAATATTTTTGCCCAGTTTTAAACCCCTGGAGCAATAAGTGATCGTCACTGCGGTTGCAAGACTGTAACAGATTAGCTACCTCAGGCTCTCCATGCAGACCTGTGCTGTAACTTTCCTATGTATGACTTGGGTCTCTACATCATTATTAGAATTTGTTTTGGTCAGCATTGTTGTCAGGGAAAACTGCCTGGGCATTTTGGTGGGAAGTTAGTACAACCATGATCCAAGGCTCCCCCTTGGTCCTTGTTCGAGGACCAAGTGAAAACGAGGATGGACAAACAAGCAGACATACAAGCACAGCTCTGCATTTATGCAATAGGAAAGTGCAGAGCACTTTCAGAATAGACTAGAACTTTATGCAAGAAAACCAAGCTAAAGAGGAAAGAGGCAAGAGCTCAGCATACCCTCGGATATGGGCATGGCCGCAAACTTCCAAAAGGGCTAAAATCAGACTTAGTCTGATCCACTTACCAGCTTATGTAGTTAATAGACTAGAACCAACACACTTCTTCACAGCAGAACTTCCAACTCTAGAAGAAAACAGTTGACTGAAATCACGTTTCAGACTCCAAGGATGCAAAAGCAATATGAACAAGGCACTTTAGCAAATTTAAGTACTGTACTAATCACTCCATCTTTTCATCTTACCTTAAGGTGCATAAATAATTCTCTATTAATAATCATCATCCTTTCCTTGTTTCACTGCTACTCAGCTTTAGACAGAGACTTCCTAGCACTTTGAGAGATTGCTGCTGGCAAAACTTGCACTGTAATATTCCCCAGTCCTCCTCCACCTTGCAAAGAAAGGGAGTTAGGACATAGAAAGTGCTCAGCTCTTAGCCAAATAGATCATTTGGAAGTCAATAAAAACATGTAAACCAGAGAACTGGAGTCCTGGGTAGTCAGATGTATTTCACGTCTGAAATGATATGTCAGTATCACAGCAAAACCTTGCATTTACATATCACTTCATCCCTAAAAACAGAACAACATATAAAACTATTTAACTTCATAGTATCCGCATTAGGTCATCTGTTGTAGGGATGAAGACATTTACCAAGATCCTGGACCTGCAAGGAGTTACCCAGATGACATCACCCTGACACCAATGGCAAGAGCGTCTGCCACTTCGCAAGACAATGCCCTGACTGATAATGCCAGAGACACAGAGAACAGTGATCAGAATACAAATTTTAATTCCAGAAAGCAGCTTCATTCAGGACATGTCCTTAAATCTGAGCATTTGCTTTTCTATTCCAGGATACAGAGCTCCTGATTACTAGTCATTTGCTCAAAACATTATTCTTGTAATTAAATATAATGTTGAAAACTTGAAGGCAATAGTTCTTTCAGCTCATTCCAGAGAGCAATTTTATTTCACATTTTGTTATTGCTATTGAAGTCAGTGAGAGTTTTACCATTAATTTTAGTTTGATAAGGATCAAGCTCTTAATGCACACACTAGCTTTTCATTGACTAAGATAAAAGAATTAGGCTATTGTTTGCTTTGCACTCACCTGAGTTTTTCTGCAAAACAATACCTTTCATTTTACTTCAGTGACTGCTAGCTGTTCTGGACAGTCTGTGCTTTTCCATCTAAAAGCTAAATATAATGTCAATTACAAAACTCTCCAAAGACTTTTGCCACGTTTGAGACTTCTTTCAACAGACAGTAACAGTTTCGAGTTGCTCACAACACTCTGAAACCAGCTACAGGCAATGATTGCTTTTACTGAAGAAAATAAAATGACCACAATTATATTACACTGCATTCTATTATACTTGGAACTTGAAATTGGAACTGTGCTGAAAGGAACAGATAGCGCACAGATGCTGATTTAATATACACCAATATTTGAAACTAAAACCCACAAATTACACCCATCATCTTTACTTACACAAGGAACTACTGGTCACTTAATAACTTTTAATGATCATACCAAGGGAAGACAACTACATGGCAAACACTATATTATTGCTGTAGTCCCATCCCAAATCACAGTTTAGGTAAACTACTCCACAAAGATTTCCTCCTGTGTTTCAATATGACATGCTGCTTTCGTCACTTCAGCTTATGTGCTGTTGATAAGCATTATTGAATACTTTGAGATCCTGTCCTCACATCATCACAGCAGGTAAGGTTCTCCTTACTGTAAAACAACACCACACTGCTGCTGTCTAGGCAGCTACACTCAGTAGCTCCAGGCTGAAAATTTGACTCGCTGGATTTAGGCATATAAAAGACTAAATTGGCGTAATGTACTAGCAATGAGAGCAAACAAATGACAAAAAAAACCCAAACCATGCTCTCATAGTCACTCTTGCTGAAACTCACAAAGAAGATGCATTCCTGGTGTTTTTAAGGAAGTAAGCATTAAGATCCTGATTGCAATGCCAGTGTTTGGGGTTTGGTCATTACTCACACTAGAAATCACAGCTTTAGTAGGAACTTGGTGGAGAAAGCTTTTTCAAACACAAATTATATATATCATATATATTTGAGCTGTCATCCTCAGAGCTCACTAGCATATGAACTCCCTGAAAGATGGATCAATTTTGAAGCAAGCTTACACAAGACCCTGCAACTCTGCAGGGCATGGAACACTTTCTGCATGACCCGAGGGGATGCTAAAGGCACCAATCACCCTGCAGGTGTGTTCTGTATCAGAGCACAGTGAAACAGTATACAGGAGGCTTTACTTCAAGCAAATCACTATCCTGCAATCCAGTCTAAACCTTTCCTCAAACTGTGTATCTCTGCACATACACACAAACTTGTAAACACGTGTCAGCACACTGAGGCACAGATCTACAGTGTTTATCTTTTTGTACTGCAGAACATTGTATAGCATACCAGGCCTGTCTTTTCTGATTATATTCCCTTCTTGCTTAACTCAGCTCTTTCAAAGGTAAATTTCCTCCAAAATTTGCATTTCTTAGCACATTTCTAACCAAAAAAGAACAAACCCCATCCCCCCCCAAGAAAACCCCACCAAAAAAAACCAAAACCAAAACCTCAGAAAAACAAAACCCTAAACACACAAAACAAAAGCAAACAAACCCCCACTTGTGTATAAACAGTTGATTGAAACTGAGGTAGGAGAGACCTGAGAGCAACAAACAAATCCCTTCCATTTCAGAATAAAATGCAATGAAGTCTACATATTAAGAGAGGACTCTCCACTGTTTTCTGACACAGTTGCCTAATACCTTGCCTTTCCTAGTGCTTCTCTATATTCTCCTTACTGTCAATGCGGATAAAGAGGCAACAAGCAGAAAAAAACATCTCATCTACTTTAGAAATTTATCCCAGGAAGAAAGGAATGATTGATTTTTAAAGGTGCTTGGCTCTCTCTACTGGTCACTGAGGGAGATGAGATAATTTGCTTTGACGAGACAGTCAACTTTTACCAAGTTTCTAAGGGAAGACCCATCCCTGAAAGACTTAATAAAAGGATCACTGTTTAGATGAGCCTAAGTTTCTTCAAAAACGTGGTGGATAGACATATTACATGCAACTGCACGCAGTCAGCACCACCCCTCAGCTCTGCTTTATCCCCTTGTGCTTCTCCTTGAGAAGGGAACTCCAGTAAGATTTCTTTGTCGAGATAACGTTTCAGTATCTTGGCCATGAGGCTGGGTGCTTCAGAAGATCAGAATGTTAAAAAGAGCCTGTTGGCATTGTTTCATGAAGAAAGGATGCAGAAAGGAACAATTCTCTCCTCGGTACACGTTTGTACCTTAAAATAAGACTTGTAGGAAGGCCTTGCCTGCATAATTGATAGACCGAGCTATCAAAGGTGAAAATTGCGTTCCTGGTTCCCTTTCAACACTTTTTTGAGAGGGGAAAGAGAGGAAGCCTTCAGAATACATTGGCTGTGGAAATCCAATGAAATAATTTTTTTTTATTATTCAATTTGCTTTATAACTTACTGCTTTGGGACATATACACCTAGCCACTGCTTAGAAAGACCAAATAGTATGTGAGGTCAACAAGGAAGATATGGCTTGTTTAATACTGTTTTCTTTGATTTCTTGCAGAATCCCTCAAATCTCCCTCTTCAAAGGTATCATTTGCTATTGATCTCTGCTGCAGCAGAAAGCCTATCCTAACACACTTGCTCAAAAAAAGCTGAAAATTAGAGCAGGGTGGTAAACAGGAATCTTTTGAAAATCAGGCTGAGATTTTTGCCATTCAAACTTGGTCTTTACCCAGTAAAAGAAAGAGACGAGAAATCCCACCAGCCAATGTTTACAGCCTGCACCTGAGATGCACAAAAGCCAACCTGAAGTCTCTAGCTGGCCAGCCTACAGGAGCTTTCTGAACCTGTCTATTGCATATTTTTGATTGCAAAGCTCCGACTCCCATTGAATCTGTTATGGATTCAAACACTCTTAATGCCTCCCATTACAACTTTTCCACTTCATATTAAAAAATTAACTACTTCTTGGCCAGACACAGTTCTTGGATTTGGTCTTTTATCTCCCAAATCACAGGTAAGAGGCTGAATTACCTGGCCGTGTTTAGTGCAAACTCCAGAAGAGATTAAGAGAAAGACTGACTACAGACTGCCGGATAAACACACTATTTGGTCTCAGGAAGATCCAGGTTAAAAAGTGTCTTTTGTTTTAGTATTTTAATGGCAGTTTATTACATTCAGAACCTTAACACTGGAGTCCTGATAGTGTTGAAGTGAGTCCATATCTCTGTCTAGGCATCCAGGACCCCACTGAAAAATGTCCTCTCATGTTTTTCAATGATTGTTCAAAGGTTGAAAAGAACATGATACTAAAATTTTGTGGGCCACCCTAGTGCAGTTTTGAGTAGCCTCTTCTAGCAAATAGCATATTTATATATGTTGCATAGAGCAATACATTCTGAGTTTATTAGCAAATGGCAAAAAATTCCATCAGTCCCAAGATTCACATGTAAGTCACTCTTCTGTGTCCAGCCTTAAGCAAATGGTTTGAGGGAGCCAAGACATTGTGAAAGGAGCTATGCAGTTTATCCAGATGTCCCTGGACAAAAAGAGAAGAGCAGCAATTATCATCTGCTGTTGCAGTTTGTTTTGGGAGGAATTTCTTGAGCTGAGGTGGGCTGAAGACAGACAAGGGCAGGCAAAAATACCCATAGTAACTTCAAATCCTGACAAAGTGCCTTGGGGAACTTTTGTACCTTAATGAGCAGCATGAATTTTAGAAGGTTTTGTGTTCGTTGTTTGTCTTGTTCAAGATCCCTTTGGATTCTGGTGGCTGTGGTTTTATTAAAAACTACCCTATTTTTGTGAGGGCTCCTGAGCTGATGGCCTCGGGTTGAATGCATGCCTTTACAAGTGGCTTGAAATCACTCACTGTCACACTGACTCTTCTGTTTCATTTTCTGCTTACTGAGCACAGAGCGGAGATGGATGCTTTCACTGGGTCTGTCACCTGCAAAGCCTTGGAGGGAGGGCCCTGAAATAAACATGGTGATTTTTCTTTCTGTCCTACTGATCCCAGTGGAAGTCAACATTTTCCATTCCCCCTAGAATATTCAGTGGTTAAAGGAAAGGGATCATCTCACCTATCTTTTTGCACATTAACAGCACATGCATACTTTTTCAGTAAAGCTACAGTACAGAGATGCCTCTTTCACTTGAAGGTAGCCAGAAGTGAGGCACATTGCATCATTTTCCATGTCACTCCAGTGCTTACCCCCACATCGTGCTTCCAGAATAGTTCATATCCATCCCTCTGGCAGTGGGAACAGAGCCTCACTCCGTGCTACCTTTGCTTTTCCTCAATTTATCTCACATTTCTTCATAAGTTCCTATTGTTTTCCTTTGAATCTGCATGATGCTAGTGATCAAAGCTGGCTCCCCTTTTCTTCCTCTGCATGACATCCTATCAGTGAATGACCCTGGGGATGTGCAGCTCGCAGAGCACATACCCATCGGGTGGCTCTATGAAACCAAGAAAAGCCAAGCAACTTCTTTAGTAGACTTTCATCAGAGGGTTGCTAAGTTCTAAAACAAACAGAGAATAGCAGCTTTGATTTTCTCTGGGTATGTGGAGTCAAAGATCTGAAACTCTATAAAGAAAATAAAAGTGGGAGAGCCCTTCAAAGATGGAAAGAAATGGGAGAACAAAGATGATTTCTCTTAGAAATGTCAAGTGAATAACCTGTTGCTCTGGATAAGACCAGGTTGAAAAAAGAGCTGCTCTTTACTCTGACATGCTCCTGACCAAAAAGTGCTGAATCCATGGTACCAGGGGTGGTGCTACCTTTATGTTGTGCCCTCACTGCTGAGTGGTGAAGTAAAAACTCTTTTTGAGTTTTTTAAGCATAAAGTGCAGTCAGAGGGGCAAGTTTTCCCCAGGGTTAGGACTGCCTTTTCCCATGTATTCCAATCCACAGAAATTCTAGATGTTTCCTTCATAAAAATTCCTCTTTCTGAATATCTTTTCTTAATTCCTTGTTTTACAAAATTTGCATGGATCGTAAAATCTTAAGTCCAGTGTAAGTTGAATTCTGTCTGACCAAAAAAACCCCAAACCCTTCACTTCTGACCTTAACAAAAAAAGAAGGTAGCTTATTTTCTAACTTGTTCTTTTCTTCTTCTATATACCATCTCCTTCTGGGGTGGTTGTTACTGACTGTGATGCAGGGTTTGTTAATTTAGGGATTTCTATTCAGTGGTGCATTTTTTACTAAGATTAAGATAAGAGCCAAGAAATACTTTCACACTAATCATCAGGTAGCTTCCCAGTCTCTCCCCACCTGAAGCAAAAAATTTAGAAGCAAAAACCTAAAAATCTTAAGTCCATTCATATGAATTTCTGTGTCCTCTAGATATATTAGCACTGTTTTAAAGCTGGTCTTAGTCACACCAGCTGCATAACTGATCATCTCTTACAGCAAAGGTTTTGACCTTTTTTTATAATAGAAAGCATTCCTCTTCTAGTTTTCCTAGAAAAAAACATCATCACATTTATATTATAAATTAAGCAATTGGATAGTATCTCACATTTTTTTTTCTTTGGTAAAGGAAAATCTCTCTCAAAACTAGTCATCAGGGACCAGTGGAAATGTTCATATTCTCAGACTGAAGAAGGCAGCTTTGCTGAAGTTCTGGAAAACCTGAGAGAAGAGCAGCAATTGGTATGAACACAGAGGAATGAGAATCATAGAATCACAGAATCATTTAGGTTGGAAAAGACCTTTAAGATCATCAAGTCCAACCATAAACCCAACACTGACAAGTCCACCACCAAACTACGTCCCTAAATGCCACATCTACATACCTTTTAAATACCTTCAGGGACAGTGACTTTACCACTTTCCCCACTTCAACATTTTTCAATGCCTAACAACCCTTTTGGTGAAAAAGTTTTTTCTAATATCCTATTTAAACCTCCCCATGAGTAGCTTTAGGCCAATTCCTCTCATCCTGTCTCTTGGTACTTGGGAGAAGAGACTGATCCCCACCTGGCTACAACCTTCTTTCAGACAGTTGTAGAGAGTAATAAGATCCTCCCCCCTGAGTCTCCTTTTCTCCAGGCTAAACAATCCCATCTTCCTCAGCTGCTCCTCACCAGAGTTGTGTTCCAGACCCTTCACAGCTGCCATTCTCTGGACTTGCTCCAGCACCTCAATGTCCTTCTTTTGAGGGGCCCAGAACTGAAGACAGGGCTCAAGGGGTGGCCTCACCAATGCCAAGTACAAGGGGCAATCATTGCCCTACACCTGCTGGCCACGGTGCAGAAGCCAAAAATTATGTTCATTGCAACTACAAGGTGGGAAAAAAGATAGAATAGAGTGAAAAGTTGTTGCAGGAGATACCTCTTGGGGCACGTCATATGTAGAGCAAGAGAATGGTCAAGATGAAGTTGTGACCATTTAGAAATCAAACTCAGCATACAGGTACTTTAAATAGTTTCAATATTTTGGCTTCTGTGTAGTCACCCCTTACCCGCTTGTTTCAGTTACAAGAAAAAAATTTCCTGCTTCAGTTTCCACCATAGCTCTACTGCACCTGTGGAAGAGCAACTATAGTCTCTCCTCCTCCATGCATCATTGACAAAGTTGCCAGCTGAGTCCCCAGCTGCAGATTCTTTATTGGTGGTTATAATGCGAGAAGCAAAAGGGAACACAGCTTGACCTGCAGAACCCAGGTTATTGGGTTCCCAGGTTATATGAATTTCTATTTGGAAAAATGATCCCTTTATTGATAATCTGAGCAAAACTAATAATGAGACAATAAAAAACAAATGGGAAATCCCTTCGGTCAACCATAAGGGGTTTCATCTGACTCCACAGAATATGCAGTAAGGAGCAAAGAGATAAAAGGAGGATTCAATGGGATCAAATCCAATGGGATTGCACAGCAGGTATATACTTCCTATATGACAGAATATTTCAGAAAACTGTAGAAAATGATCAATTATTAGTATGCAGTTGGTATGAGAAAAACAAAGATTGGACACAGATAAGATGTTCTGCCTTGGTACTCGCCTCAAAGGATTGCCCTTCTCTGGACACACTAGAGAAGCAAAATATCCTTCATGTAGTGAAGCGCCCAAAACTGGACACAATACTTGAGGTGCAGCCTCACCAGTACTGAAAATCCTATTTTCAGAGATTTGTAGTTGTTATGGACAAATTGTTTCCCACTATATAAAATACTATAAATCCTGAATAATGACTTGCATTGTCTAAGAAAAAGTATTCAGGAAGTGCACACTCTAAAGATGCATCAGAAGTCCTAAGTGATTTCTGGTGCGTCTACATTAGCATTTTCATTTGTTTAGCAAAACTTAGCATGGTTTGTTTCATACTGCAGAGCTGTCCTGGCTCTGAATCCCCTGCGGAGGAAACTAAACCAACAGACATGTCCCAGGAATTAGGCGCACGTGCTCCAGCTGCTGATCAGCATTCAGTTCATGGGACCAGACTAGAGATACCACAAAATGATCCTCCCTCCTTGCTACACCTCTGAAAATGTGGGTTGTGCAGAGGTCACAGAACCAATTGTTCATCTTTCTGAACCTGCTTTTATTGGGTCAAAATACTTAATATTGGCACAACTGCTGTGCTCCCCACTGAACCTATAGGCATATCTGGAAAGTAAACTTAAGGAGGACTGTAGCATGTCTTGAGGATAGCTGAGGGAGCTGTCACCAAGGATGGGTCTCATACATGTAAGATACTACTAGACATAAGCAGCAACCCTCTTCTCAAAGGTTTTAGATAACAGCCAGGGTGGTAACAAAGCCCTTTGTCCTTACTACTGTTCTGTTGAGAGATACATTTAGTGCAGGTAGCTCAGTGTGCAGTGGCAGTGCCAGCTGCAGGTTGAGCGCTGGGTGGTGGGAGCCCAAGGTGAGAGAACTGTCCCATCCCTTTGCACAACAAAGTGCACTGGGACCTGTGGCTCAGACACACAGCAGGAGCTGGGGACTCAGCTGGAAGACCTCTGTGCGCATAGACTGTGAGGGCAAAAAGCCCAGTTTCTCCTTTTTTGGGGATCTCTCCTCAGAGGCATGAGCTTGTGGTCTCATTCTGTTGCTGCACCATGATAAAATTAAAGGAACGGGGAGTTTGAGACTCTGCTATGTGAAATCTGAGGTCGAGCCAGTACGGAAACCTGGCCTGACTGTGAGAGTGAGGTGTGTAGGGAATCAAGTGGGGCATCCATTGGCTTACTGGAGCCACCTGCTGAGAAGCAGCTTCAATCCCAGCACTTAAAGTCACTGGTGGTGAGAATGTGACTGCCATAGTGCCTCCTAAATGGTCAGACACAGAAGTTTCCTTAACAGTTCTTATCAAGGATTCTGTTAAGACCACAAATATGCCTTAATTTGCAGTATAAACATGCCAAGAGCATTTATACTCACAATTTGTTCCTTATGTCTGCTACAGATTTTTTACAGCCTTAGACTAATCAGAGGTAAATTCCTTGCTGCTTTAGTGTCACTTCCTTACTGCAAGTGTTGGTTCAAGTCAGAGTCTTGTGTTTTAAACTGAATGTTTGGGAAAATTGACATTATGCTCATAGTTTTCTGTGTTTGGGTAAGTCACACAAATTCTATGCATCCTTTTATCAGCTCTTTAAAATAAAGGCAATCTTTCTTCTAAATCTCTGTAAAGCCACCAAAAACTACCACGGCAATATTAAAGGAGAACAGTATCCCAAAGACTTTAAGTTTCCCCATGAAAAAGTTAACAGATTTTGCATCTTCCTCGTTCTCTCCAAAAACTGCTTCAAGAAAATGACCCTATTTTCAGTACTGAAAGCTTTGCCCTGACTGAAAGACAAAAGCACAAATTTGTGGCAAAATGAAAAACATTTCAGGCTCTAATAAAATAATTTTTTGATTTTCCTATGAACATTATGGAGAAGTACTTTTTTTCCATTTTTTTCCATTTTTCATTTAATCCAGCCAGTTTGCCCATTTCTCTGTCAGTATAGACACACACAAGATCAATTCAAATCTGTGCAGGATCTTTCTACCCACTGTGTTTAATTTTTCTGTCCAAAGTCGTAATTTAAATGAATAAATAAAGCCCTTTCTTCCTTCATCTATGTTCCAAGTTACAACTGCTTTCATGAAAAACAGAAAAGGCTTTTCTGAGTAGCTTGCACCTTTAAACCTAGAAATTAATTACAGATAGTCACTCCTGCTGTCAAGCCACCCTGCATTTCCCCAGCTGAAGCCCAAATAACACAAAATCCAGTTAGAAGACATTATAAAGCCATGTTTTGAACTCCTCATTGGTGAACGTTGTTTATCTTTTTCAGCTTTAACCAAGTTCTTTATCATTTCGAATGCTTCTCTAAGTCACCTTGAAATCTTCCCTTTTGCAGAGAAACATCCATCAGCATTTGCTTTTCCTCTCTTCATTTCCCCTGAACAAATATTACTCATTTATCTCAAACTGCCTTTTCCCAACAAGTCTTACAAAAAGTCACTCAAAAAGTTATAGCACAGATGTTCCACAACAAAATCTTTGTTCAAAGATTTTTTACTTCCTTCTCAAATTCTGAACTTTCCCAGAGCTATTTTGAGGGCTGAGGTTCTGTGCTGTTGTAGGGATGTGTATTTATATATATATATATATATATATTAATTGTATCATAAATTTTTAAGTAGGTTCTTGAATGAACTCACCGGAGATTTCTCCCAGTGACTGGCCCTAAGCATTTGTCATTCATTACATTTTCACTGCCACAACCTGCTAGAAACCTTCCAAGTTAGTTAAGACTTAGCTTAAGGCTCTTTTCACCCATGGCTGTCTCTAAACAAATTATGCATTTTGAACTGAAGGTGTTCCCTCCCTACAGCCACGCAAATTGTTTCTAATACTAAAACTGCCATTGGTAGCTAGGAAGATACTCCATAATTGTTGCTTGTGATCTTCTTTAGTAGATAGTGAGCAAATGACAGTTTCAGACAGTAAAAGTCTGACATATATTCGGAAACTTTCAAAAATTTCTGTTGGAAGTTTCGTTAATTTCCACTCTTGTGGTGTGCCATGGCCGGTGCATGACCAAGTGCACCAGCAGTGCCAATGGTTTGATGACCACATAGCCCAAGAACCATAAGGTGAGTTAGGGTGACTACCCAGAGCGCTGCGCAGGGTATGCAGATCATACCCCCATAATTGGCCACTGCCATCTCCTCCCCTTTTCCCCTATATTTGGTATCCCCTCTAGAAAGTTCTCTGTAATTTGGTCCCCCATTCGCTCATGTTAATCCTCCCCACCTACCCTTGTCCCTATAGGTTAAGTACTCTTTTCCCTGCCTCTGTAACGCCCCCTTACTGCTATATAATTGGTTATTATGGGATTTCCCCTCCCTTTCTGTAGGGGTAAAAAATCCCATGTCAGTGCCATATATTTGCTTCTTTGTGCCCCTCCCTGGATTTGTGTTGGAACCTCACCCTCAGTAAACCTTCTCTTTTACCACGACGAAGCCCCTCCGCCTCGCCTCTACCTCCTCCACGCACCCTTGTCACTGGTGGGCAAGGCAAACGCAAGCTGGGACTTTGCCCGCCCTCCTGCGCCGCGATCAGCCTCCATCTCCCCCTCTGGTGCGGGTGTATGCCCGGTGCCGGTGGCCCCCGCTAGCCGGCAGACAGCACCGCGGCACAGTCTCCCTCTTCTCTCAGATTTGTGTACCATAAACATAGTCATCACTGCTCACTGGAGCTGAAACTCTTGAGTAGAAGCAGGAGCCTTTTGCACGTGTATTTTTCCTGTTTGATTCCTACAGGGGAAGCACGTGAACATCGCTATGGTTGCATGTGGACACACCATACTACAGCAACCATCTACCATTTTAAAAAGTAGCATTCGGATACTGACTGCAACAGCCTTCTGTGTATAGTGCAAAGAATTGTGTCACTTCTAACACCACTGTGTAGTGGTGAGTGGGTTTCCTGGCGGTGGTATGGCATGCCACAGCCTTCTCGGAGAGCGCAGTGAAGCTTGCTCGGGGAGAGCGGCTGTTCCGCTTCCTGTGCCTCTTCCAGGCTGCCCCTTGCATCCTCCGGAAAGCTGAAGCCCCGCAACATGGTGACAATAAAGGAGGTGAGGAGGCTCTCCGCATGGGGACTGCAGAAGATCTTTTATTCCATGGTGGCTCCCAGAAGCCCAGGCTCAGCACATGTGCTGGCTCCCAAAGGTAGAGAGTCAGCACATGGCATGGTTCCCTCAGGCAGAGGCTGGTGCCCCAAGGCAGGGTAGAATGCGAGAGAATCAGCTGCCATGCAGGGTCCTTTATCCGGGGTGAGGGGGTCACAGAGAGCACACGGACCAATGGTCACAGGGCATAGGGGTGGTACACGGGCGGAGTTGGGGTAACAGAACCAATGGGAGAAACCTGAGGCTAGGGGCGTTATAGGTTAGGGCTAGGGGCGGGGAAGGGGGGAGCCACGTGGAAAGGCAGGCGATTGGTAAGCACAGGAGTGGTGAAAAATACAACACTATACCACTGTGTGGCAAGGATGCAACATTGTAAATTACCACCACCACATATGCACATACAAAACAAACTGGTTATAGTTATAAACGGCTATGTAGAATTAAGAAGACTACTTTGACCTCAGGTTATTCCATTTCAGGAGTTTGGAGTTATATTACTAACACTTTACAGTTAAGAAACACAGGCAAACCTTAGCAGATAGTACAAAGTTTTGCTGGCATCTCATTTAGAAGCATGAAACTACTCTTTCCTGTAGTTTCCCAAAGAGGCTGGATAGGTCTTTAAAATAGGTAGCAGTAATGCAGACTGGAGCTGTGTCAGGGTAGCTTGGTTTCTGTGCCCACTTAGATGTGTCACCTCTCTATGAATCCCTCCAAACTGCAACCACGTGCCTGTGGAGACAGTGGTGCCCACCACTAGAGCTGGAGGGAGGTCTTTGTACACTGCCCCACAATCACAGATACACCTGCAAGCTAAGAATAGCTCTCGTCACTCATGACTTGCTGAGTGCTTTATCAAAGATTGTCTTGGAAGGAACCATTAATCTTCACATAATTTCCATTTTAGAAATGGGTCTGAAAAAGCCGGTCATATAATTTTTCATCGTATGGCTCTCTTCAGTCTCTTCCATTGAAACATAACTGGTTCTCAGCACTGTATTTCTTCCTGCTTTTTGGCTTCTTTAGTGGAGGCACTCCCTTTAACCATGTTAAAATATTTTCATATTCTTTAAAGTTGAAAGGAAAACAAAACAACAAACTCTTTATTGCTTCTTTTCTCTGATACTGGCTTTTAAAGAGATAATCTCGTCTTCTAAACTGTTTGTTCAGACAGCTGTCCATTATTATATGTCCAAAATGACTTGTGATTTTGTAGGTTGCAATTAAAAAAAATGGCAGAAGGAAGCAATCCTTTAAATAACTACAGAAATGTGCTCCCCTCTTTAGAGTGCTCCTAGTTATTAACATAAGCAATGTCCAAGTCATTAAACCCCAAGATCAAAGCTTCCACTTTACAAGCTTCTTTTATCTCTAAAGACCTTTCTGATATACATGTCCTAAGTGCTCTGAGGAGATACAGAGGAGTCTCAGCATAGCCTGACTGCATTAATTACCTTGAATTTCCACCAGCCTGTCTACAATGGGGAGAGAACTAAATTTTATACCTCCTTTCACCTTAGCAAAGGTGATACATCTCATGATGTATCAGCAGAGCAACTGAGGCTTTTGTTTTAGACCACATTTACTGCTCAAGTTATCTTAAAGATTCTTTGCAACAAGAAGTTGAATGGGGATGACCCAGAATCCATGGCAGCAGATGATGTAGAAATTCGGTCTCCAGCTGGTGTCTGGTAGCAATGGCTGTATGAGATTCCCAGACCCTGGACCTAAGGTTTTTACTAGAAGCAATATTTGCCATAATATTTTTCCAGTATTCTTCTTTTCACAGGGTTTTTAACATCCAGAGTGTTGCGTACAAAAACCACTCAGAAATGAAGTCAATTTAACTGCACATTGAGAAGATGCAGTCTTTAGCTGAGCAGTAGTAATTACCTGTGTTTTTTGGTACTACTACCTGACAGTGAATGTGAGTCCTCGGATAAAAAATGAAGCCATGAATCTTCTGGTCAGGAAGGAAGACAACATCAGTAACTCACATAACCATGTTTACATTCTTCTTCTCCTACATTCTCAGTTCATCAATTCCTTTTTCAGACCTGTATAAATTAGTAGATTTAAAGATGATTTTGAACTGGGTTCTGAGCAACCTGGTCTAGTGGAAGGTGTCCCTGCCCATGACAGGGGAATTGGAACTAGATGGTCTTTAAAGTCCACAACACAATCACACAAACACAAATCACAGATTATATGATTCTATGATTAAAGCAGGACATGGCACAGCATCTAATCATGTCGGGCATTCCAGTCATAACAACCTTATCTTTGAAAACAGATCCTGAACAGCAACTAGATCATGAGCACAGCTATCATGGTTTGATATAACGATGCAGTTTTGCTTGTCTCTATTGACTTCTCATTAGTTGACCTTCTAATAATTTCCTACGGTGCTAACTATTGAATACATTACCAATACCTCTAAATTACCTCTAAAGTACTCATTTTTTTTTCCCTCTTAGATATTTATACACTGAATTAAAAACACAGTAGGACATGTATGTCTTTGCTTCTACTTGTTGAGATTTAAGTTGCCTCTCTCATCTGCTAATAGATGCATGTACCATAATGCAAGCAGGATATTAAAAAGGTAATTCTTTTTCTTTCCCCTCTTTGAATAGCTTACTTTTTTTTTAAGGATCAACTAACTCAAGTAGCTCTTCTGTATTCCTTTATTAGCTTGCAGTATGCTTTTTTAAGCATGACATGGCAACACAATTTAAAAATGAACGTGATCTTAAAGGTCTTTTCCAATCTCAACAAGTCTATGATTCTAAGAATGGCCATGATGAATCTGTTCTTTAAAAAAGACTAATCCACCATTTCATCTGATTTCCTCTTTCTGGTTATAATTTTTTTGGTTTTTTTTTTTTTTAAGTGGGAAAACTGCAAAATGATTTAGGAGATTTCTGGAAAAAACAATAATTCAAATAGCTAGAACTCAGACCATGCCTATTAAAAATACTAGAAAGGTTAGGTTGATATGCATATCCTGAAGTAAACTGTATTTCAAGTGACTGTGTGCTATAGGGAGAATTCAGTTTCGTTTGGGCACTAGTTGGATTTCCACTAAAGAGAGTATGCTAAATCTCTCACTGTCCTCCTCTTCCAGCAGGAGAATGTGAGATACAAAACTAGTGGTGGTCCATTATTACCCTCCATGCTGGGTCACTAGTGTTACACCTGTGCATTGTGAGAGCAACATGACAGCACATAACATGCTAGGCTCATAGATGGGCCTATCCAAGATCATGGGCAATGCTGGACCAGCCTCTATGGTGGTTTCCATTTACTCCAACAACTCTCTGTTGTAAAAGTGCAATGGCTGCCCTAGAGTTGATTTGAGATGAACAGATCTTCATCAGCAAAGCATTTGACAGGATGAAGTTAAACATAGGAATAAATGAAGGAATCAAAGAACAGATAACAGTGATCATGTTGAAGGTCATCTAGTCGGACATTCTTGCTCAAAGCAGGTCCACTAGAGCAGGTCACCCACGACCATGTCCAGTCAGGTATCAAATATTTTCAAGGATGGAGACTACTGCTCTGGGCAACCTGTTGCGATAGGACACTTTAGTGGGATGGCACCTTGTATACTTGCAGCTGTGAGCAAATAAATGGATAAAGCATGAGAAGAATTTCCAAGCAGGTACATTCATTCTCTGCTCTGGGAAACTATCCTCGTCCAGACTATAAAAGTCTCAGGCTTAACAGTTAGAGATTGTATGGAAATGCCATCAGCAAATTTGTTGCAGGTCTACAGATCATTTGCAAAGAGTTTGTTCCACTGACTCCCCATTCACAGTTCATACTTTGATGTTTTGTTACACAATTCAACCTCTTTCTTTCTGGATGATTTGTGTAATTCTTCATCCCAGCACAAAATCTAAATAGGACATTTTGCACCATGTGAAGTATTCTCCTGGTAAATGCTTGTGCATTTCAGGCTGATGTTTGTAATAGAAGACCCCAAACACTCAAATAATTGTTAAAGGCAGACACAAATGGCTTGAAATCAAAACCATTAAATCTGAATTCATATTCAAACGTGAATAAATATTCACAGAAAAACTGATCCTAACCTTCACTGAGCACTCACTGATCAATATTTGGGAGGTGTATTTGCTCACAGTCCTTTCTGGTCAGCGCAGGATTTTGAAAAACACCTTGCTTTTCTCCCACTTCGGCTTCTCATAATTTGTGGCAGACAAACTCACTAACAATAGCTATAGGTTTGCCCCATGTTGCTCCTACCCCATCTCCCACTCAGAGACCTTAGATGTGCAGTTGCCTGAACCGTCAACACAAGAGGAAAAACAAACCAACAAATACGTGTGTAGGCCTGCATTCTTATGTAAAATTTACCTAAACTACTCAGTGATGAATTAGATGATGAATGCTCTTACTCTAATTGACATTAACAGAAGCTGCTAGATGAGCTGTGCAAACTTAAGCCTAACTTTGGCTATCTATTTTTGACATACTTGGCCAAACTCTCCAAGAAGAGAGAGAAACAACATGAACTGAAAAATGTGTTGTGAGCAACTGCTGCATTATTTGCAACAAAAACAATAGCAGCAACTTCACACCAGGCAGGAAGATTCCTCTGTATTTAAGGGCTTATGAAGAAAAAAGAGACAGAAGGACACTTCTTTCATTATTGTGCTTCTCAGAATACAAGTTTCAGAGGGCATTTTTAGAAGGCTTCTACAGTATTACATGACATTACTGGCAATGTTGACTGAGATCATTTAGAGTTAACACAACAAAATGGGAATTGACATTTTTTTTTCTGTTTTCTTCCCATAAAGCATAATAACCATGTAGATCAACAGCACTTCCAGAGAAACAGTGAATAAACTGCATTTGATATTGTCTGCATATGCACAGATGATGTTCAAATATTGTCCTGGACTATCTAAATGTTTTGACGACACAACTGAACTGGAAGTATCTTTAGGTCAGCATGGCTTGTACAATTTCACATTTCCCTCTTTCCGGTCATTTTGCAAGTAAGTTGTTTTCCTTCATTGCTTATTGAAATCAATGAAATTTATACCTTCCTTTAGCTTAGGAACATCCCTAGAGTGAGCTTTCTCCTTGATATTTGGACACTTGCATTTCTGTTCTCAACACAAACAAGGAATTATAGACATGTCTTTACAAAGGAAACCATAGAGATAATTTTCATTTTGGAGGTTCAGAAAGGCTGGATTCTGGAAGGTGATTGTATCTGGGCCAGGCAGCACATCCTTATCGAGAGAACACAGGTGAAGAGGAGACACCATTTCACATTTCTGTTATTACTTGTAAAATCTACCTGTAGAATCTCCATAGCCAAGTTCAGCTGTTGAAACATTGAAGGTCTAATTGTAATTTACAGCTCCGTCCTGGTGGGACTGAACCATGCAGTAACTTAGTCTGTGCACAGATGGGACTTCTGTCTTGCATCAGCTGCTGCAAAAATACACTTACTTTCTGTAATAACCTTACCTTTTTCCTGAGTCCCCACAACAGAGTGAAGAAATTGCATCTCAGGCACTGATCTTTCTATGTGAACAAGTCCTGAGTCTCCCATAACGCGCACAAAGTCTTATGAACTCCACAGCCAACTGGAGCTAAATTCTCTGGCCAGGTAACCCTGTTACTCTTCCTCATGGCAATGTGCTGTATTTTGCTTCACATCCCTGCTGTGCCTGCAGGTGTGGGCAGACCACATCAGTGACTCCTGACCTTAGGCAGCTTTGCCTTGCAAATTGAAAAGACCAATTACCTGTTCTTCTCTTGGGTTTTTTTTCAGTGAAAACTTACTTCATCTGCTTAATTCATCATTAGAGAGCATATGAAAGCTGCTGTGCAGGGAAGAAGGAAAGAGAAGGAACGAAGCAATTAATATGTGGAAAAGGTAAAGGAGAAGGAGTTTTTTTAAACTTGTTTCAAAATGCAAGAGTAAAAAGACTGAAGGGAAAAAATCCAAAGCATATAAAAAGCCACATCGAGGTAGGCAAAGTATAACTTATTTTTGGAATTCACTGCTGCAGTAAGTCCACACCTGACTTTTAAAGATGAGTTATTTTGAATTTGAGAGCTTCTCTGGAGTGAATTGCATTAGTTTCTATGCAAGTTCACACTGAGAAAAAAATTTAAAAAAACCAGTGATCTATCAGTAATCATGAATATGAGCTTTAAGACTTCCTACAAAGTTGATTTTTCAGGCACATTGTGTAGATCTATTTCAGATCCTGTACCGTTTAGCAGATAAAGGAATTTTGACCTTCTTTCTCATCAGTTTAGGTGCTAGTATTGTGTGCTTATTTCACATGCTAAAATTCCTAAGGACATTTTTAGTGAGTATAGTAATACAGCAATGTAGCCACAGTAACTGGTTTTTATACAGCAGGGAAAAAGCCACCTAAATTAATTTTTTGAAAACCAGGTATCAAACTTTATTAAACTAATCACACATTTGCATTATCATTCAAATTCACTTTAAGTTATGCAAATGTAATTTTAAAACCCTAATCTATATTACTTTATTGCAATGTATTTATTTATTTAATCAGAGACATGAAGGAGGCTCATAGTTCAAAACTTCAGAGCTGAGTAAATTTATTTTTTACTGGGTAAAAAAAATACTACAGTTTTTTTTTCCTTTCTTTCTTTGTCAATCATCTTCATATATTACTGTCTTTAAAACAGCAAATGATCTCCCATTGCTTTTAGAGTCAGAATAGATTTTTCTCTGTCTCGATCTCATCCAGGTTGCCTTGTGTGTGAATTCATGGTAAGCAGGCTACACACTTCTCCATGGTACAAGAAGAGAGACAAAGCCCTGAACTGGCATCATGATCAGTCTCCAAAATAGCTTCTCCTTCAGGTCCAGAGGGAGAAAACAGGGCAGAAAAAACCTTCATTGCAGGTGTCTACACTCTTTGCTTTTGTAGATGAATTTAGGGTAGCTTTTTAGGAGGTCAGTATTTAATTACTTTATGGACTGCTATCTTTATTTGAAAGCAAAGATGAACCAGCTTTACAAAAAAATAAATATTTTTAGCAAGAATTCTCATGCTTTGTTAAAAATGCCATGCTGTGTATTGAAGAGAATCAAACAAAATGCAAGGCAAAAGCCTTCTTAGTAAGAGATTGGAATGATACTTAAAATTAAGCAATGGAGATGATGAGACCACTTTCATTCTTGTATTATTACTTTTCCCCCAGTTCCTTTAAATTCTTCTGGAAGAGACTGGAAAGTTCTCATGGAAATAGAACTTAATCTAAAGAAGATTGCTTTATAGTATTTTACTATATTTTGGGTCATGTCATTGACTTCTGTGGCTCAACATTTCTGATAAAAACAAAATCCGAAACTTTAACGAAGTCCTGACACCCAAAACATCAATATTCAGAGAGGCTACCTGATACTTTCTTTGTGCCTTTGCTCTTTATTTATAAGAAGTTAGACACTGCAGACTTTGTACTGTAGCTTGTATTATTCAAGCTACCAAAGATGATAGATGTTTTTTAGGCTGCAGTTAGCAAGGCAGCATAGATTGAAATGTTGGGGTTTTTTTTATTACTACTTTTGATCCTTTAAGAAGAATTTTAGCAATTGTTCTATTATTGCATGTCCCTTCTCCCCTTCAGATGAATTATTCATACTTTGTTGTCATAGCAATCCTTTCTCTCTCTGAAATGTTTAATAACTAGTCTTGACTCCCAACTAGACAATGAATCAAGGTGTAACAAAAGCTTTATTAACTACTAATGTGCTTGTGGAAGACATATTGTTTGTCTTCCATCTACACTTGCCTTGAGCGGTTGTCAGTCCAGTCCAGTGATATTAGTGATGACAGCAAAGATGCCTCTAAGGAATGCCCTTTACATAAGCTGGTTTCTTGGATAGTGTCCATCTCCTTTGCAGAGTGATGAGCCTCTATTTTTCTGTTAGCCCAACTTTCCAAAGCAGTGGTAGGCAGCCACTGCTCTCTGCAGAGAACACCCTGCTGTGATGAATGGTGATGTGGGATTTAGTGGACATTAAGAATCACATAAAGTGTCAAGTCTTAAAAGGGAAAAGGGTGACAGTGGCATTTTCACTGTTTTAAGCCTGTGTCTCTATTACTCACCTGTGCTGATTTACTCTTTAACTTTATCCCGCAATGCAGACCAAGTAGATGTTGATCTAATTTGTCTATTTTCCCCAACCATTACCATGATTGGCATGACTAATATTTTGCATCTGAGCACTGTGTTGGAGACCACTGTAACCTTTCTGTCTACCATACACGTGAGGAGGAAAAATCTGAGTGCAAGAAAGTATTCAGGAATATGCAGATCTGGACTTTTCTACCATTTTTGCAACAGTGCCTGTGGGGAATATTACACAGACAGAATAAACATCCCCTTTAACTTTTTATTTTCCTAGCAGAAAAATGTTTGCTTCCTTAGCAATCACAGAGTAGGTCAGGTTGGAAGGGACCACATTGTGTCATCTGGTCCAACCTCCCTGCTCAAGCAGGGTCATCCTAGACCACATGGCACAGGATTGTGTCCAGGTGGTTCTTGAATTCTCCGGTGGGAGAGACTCCACAACCTCTCTGGACAATCTGTTCCAGTGTTTGGTCACCTGCACAGTAAGGAAGTTCTTCCTCATGGGTGGAACTTCCTGTGCATCAGTTTCATCCCATTTTCTCTTGTCCTAATGCTTGGCACCAGCAGAAGAGCCTGGCTGCATCCTCTTGGCACGTCCCTTCAGATGCTTAGAGACACCAATGAGGTCCCCTCCCAGTCATCTCTTCTCAAGGCTGAGCAGGCAGAGCTCCCTCAGCCTTTCCTTCTAAGAGACACGCTCCAGTCCCTTGATCAACTTTGTAGTCCTTTGCTGGACACACTCCAGAAGCTTCATGTCTCTCTTGTACTGAGGAGCCCAAACAATGGTGTCACCTCACACAACTGAAGACCTAAAGTCACATTAGAGAAGGCATTTTCCCTTTCTTTTATGGCATGTTGGAAAGCCAGCTTGAGTGACAACCAGCAGCCACAGGTGGTGCTCAGCTGGAAGACGGAAGAGAAGAGAGAGGGAAAGCTTCAGTGACTTCCTCCTCACCTGCCTTGGGGTTCTGGAGCATCTTCCTCTTCCTCAAAGCCTCCTTCTTCAGCCACCCAAGGTTTGGGAATGAGAAATACTGCTTTGGGGGGAAAAACAAGTTGTGAGTATGTTGGCTTGGGGGTCCTCCTGCCCAAGTCCATCTTTAGAAGTCACCAGGCATCTTGTGAACATAAACCCCCCAAAAGACCAAGATTCAGACACTTCTCTGCCTCTTCCTTCTCCTCCTCCTCCTCCTCTTCCTCTTCCTCCTCCTCTATTCCTCCTCTTCCTCCTGCTTCTCCTCTGTCCCTCTTCCTCCTCCTCTATAGCTCCTCCTTCTCTTGGAATCTCAGCCTCAGTGGTTCCTAGCTTCCAAGCCCAGTCTCACTCCATCTGAACACAATTCATTCCCTGCTCACATTTTTTTGAGGTCAGCTATAAAATACTTCAAAACTGATTCTGAGTTCTCTATGCTCATTCTACAGTCATTTCATTCAGTCTATCATTCCCCTGGCTTCATAGTTTATGGGAACCCTGGTGTACTGCATGCCATTCCTAAACCTGAGAAGGTGGTACTGTCCAAAAGAACACAGAGATAGCCCTGTTGTTTTAGTTTGGTTCAGTTCAGTGCAATTAACTTTATAATCCCTATGTGTACTCATGTTGCAGTTTCACATATATCCTGAATGAGTTTCCCCTTGGCAGAAACAATGAACACTGTTGGTCTTAAGCAGTTGATATACTGGAACTCAGCCAGAGCTGTGTGTAAGTTGTGGATAAATGACCTATAGGTTATGTCACATTCTTCTGTAGTGTTCTGAATGGACAGTAAAAGGCCCAGCTCACAGTGTCAATATCGGCCAAAGTCCATCGATAGTTAATAAAAGCAATGTTCTAAAAATTCCCTGTTTGGCCTGAAAGAGATAAATCATCTGATGCAACAGTCTATGAACAGTATTTCTGGATGAAAGACCTGACAGAATTGTAAATCACTAGAGCTTCTGATGATGGTTCTAATTCAGGAATAGCAGTCTATTTTTTTTGGAAGGGAGTTCATGGGAATAACAAAGGCTTATATTTTAGGACACCAGCTGCCTTCAAGCTTAAGTAAGGCATATGGGATGAATGTCTTATTTTTGTCCAGCCTGCTGGGATGACAAAACCCAGTACAACTGGCCAACAAGGAGTTGCTTCCAGGGAGGGATATGGAACCAGTTCTGCTATGCTGGCACAACTCCCATGAGGCAAAAGATGTCATTCAGGGAAGTGGTGCCAGAAGCCAACAGACAACCTGCTTTTTCTTCACTTCTACTTGCAACGTGTGTAGGGGAGAAAAAGAGTGACTTTGGCAACACAGGTATCAGAAAAACTGCTGGGGACACCAGTTGTTTTCCCAAGAGATGGGCATGGGGGCACAGCACCTTTTCAAATTTATCCTTTCACATTTTCTTTCGGCTGTCATGACCTTATTTTACTACTTTACCCTGGATTTTGCTTATAGTTTTGGCAGTGTCTACACATGAATTATTCTTTTCAGTCAGGAAAGGTCCAGCAAGCTTCTCCTAAGAAGGCTCTGCCAGTTTAAAACTTCTCATTTGATTTTCTATCCACATGGGAAGTGATACATTCAGCATCATTTATTCATCCAAAATTTGGTAAGTATATTTGATCTAACAAGTGCTTTATCTATTCAGTGTCCTGTTGAAAAGGTCTACTGAGTCCTTTCCAGCCCTCTGAGACACAAATATTTAATATAAAGCAGAATATGCATGACTGGGTTTGGGAATATTTTGTGACACTAGTGCTCATTATATGTGGCCTATGCCAAAAAATCCCTTATTTTAATATCTTGTCATAAATCATCATTTGCTGTTATGCATCTATTTTACTTCATGAATGTGTAATGAATAGTCTCTGGGTTAGACTGAATTTGACTTTTGTAGCTCATTAATATCAAAAGAAATGAGGTAAAAGGAGAACAATACTTAAAAATAATTCTTCTGGCTCAGAAAAATACTGAAAAAGATGCAGATGTTTAAAAAAATTATTTTTTAAATTTAATAGATGTTTCAGAATTGTGAAGCAATAATTTTCAATGCAAAATAAAATAAATAATATAGTATGCAATATGTAGCTGTGTGACAATTTGAATGAATATTATGCTGTTTTCTAAATCACATAAAAATACAGGTCTTGCCCAGCAAAGTGTACTAGCTTGTACGCTCCCTGGATGAATTCAGCTAGTCTCCCTAAACCATCTGTCATTACAAGAAGACAAGCTTAAGCTTTGTTGGACTAGGCTTACCTGAAGAGCCAACATTCTCCTTCCGGCCCCATCCCCTAATTTAATTTTTGATTCTTTTTCTTTCTTTTTTTTTCTTCCCTGTTAGGCTTGCTTTTCTCCTTTTTGTTTTTCTTTTTCCTTTTTTTTTTTTTTTACCTCAAGATCACTTATGGAATAAAGTGCCAGAGTGGTTTTGCAATTCAACTCTTGCTCCTGTCCCTCAGCATTCTAACACTGCAATACCTTGGTACACTGAGTGGTTATGAGATTTTTGTGATCCAGTGAGTTAAAAGGATATTTCTCTCCCTTTGAAGTAAGGTTTCCTGTTTCTTCTGTGGACCTTTCAATATCTTGTAGGATCACTATCATGGGAAAGTACTGCAAGTAATCGCCTTTGCAGTGTGTCAGATGCAGTCCATCAATATCTTGGCCTTTGTTAATCCTCCCAGACAGTTCCAAAGCTGTAGGACTGAGATCAGAACTGAAGCCTGGAAACAAGATAGTCAATAGTTTCATATCATTCTTTTGGTACTTGTAGATATTTGAACACAGGTCCACATTAGAAAACAGCCCTTCTGTGATCTGAAATGCTCTTGCCTTCCAACATACACCTCAAAATATCTCTTATCCCATTTTTGTTTGCAGGGAGCAACAAAGAATTAGAAATTCCTCCAAAGAATGGGCTGCTTGTAAATGTAGCATACAGAAAAGCAGCACAGGCTCAGTACCTTTGTACTTCAAACAGACTCAGGTTTTCCCAGTCTGAAGGAAAGGCCCCCACCTGTAGCAGCCCCTTATCTATGTGTGCTGGGGTTGAGTTGATAAAAACACATTTTTATGGGTTTGGGCTGTGATTGAGTTGACTTTCTTCACAGTAGCTGGTATGGGACTATGTTTAGAATTTGTGTTGGAAACAGTGCTGATAACACAGGGATGTTTTAGTTTTTGCTGAGCAGGGCTTTCACTGAGTGGAGGCCCTTTCTACCTCAGCAAGTAGGCTGACGATGCATAGGGAGTTGAGCAAGTGGCTGTGTGGGACTTAATTGCCAAGTGGAATTAAACTACAACATCATGGAACAATCTGCTGAAAGAGACACTGCTGTTTTTTGGAAACAAATGTGTCTGGTTCAAAATGAAAATGTTGTACACTGTTTTTCAGGACTTTTTCTGAAAACTAATTACTTGATAAAATAAATCATATTGCTGTTCTTAGGAGAGACAGATGAGAGGAACACCTTGATTTTGTTGCCATTTCACACATCCATTTGACATAGTTTAAAACTACCATCTCTGGGACAGCCACAACGCAGCCTGCAAGAGCTGTGTGGACAATTATCAGCATTAGTGACTCTAATCCACGAAGCAATGTTTTGCCATGGGCACTCAAAGAGTCAACCTTAGGAAGCCAGTGTAACTGCTTATATTGCTAGAGGGCTGTGAGTGTGCAGCCCTCATCTCTCCTGTACTTTTGGAGAACACAGAAGCATGCTTGAGCCCCAGAAGAGGCTGCCAGCAGCAGCAGCAGAGGACAGCAGGAATGCCAAGCTGCTGCTGAGTGCTCTTGAGCCCAGGACAGCTGAGCTCTCGAGCCATGATTACCTCTTGGACCCATCTACATATCTGTCCTCCCAAAGAGTTCAGATACAGACTTTCTTCTTATTTCCAGTAAAGGAAAAGGCTGCAGGCAGAAATGTATTCATAAACATAAGCTTTAGTCCTCAAATCCCTCCTGAACTGACTGTTCTTATGACTTCTGCCTGCAAGACCTCTGCTGTCCCTTCCCTCTTTCTCTTGCCGCAAAGAAAAGCTCAATGTTTTATACTTCTGAGTTAATGAGTCGGCCTGCCTGACCTGACTGTCAGGATGAATCAGCAGTTAGTTCTGCACCTCCATGCCATACTGACACTCTCTCTCAAGTGGATTTGGCATCATTTAATCATATTTTTTTCTGTATTAGTCCCGATTCTCTCATACCTTAGAAGCATAAGTTGATCATTAAGGTTGTTTCACTTAAGGTGGGTCTCATAGTCCAGCTTCAGCCTAGGTACTAGATGGATTTTGTTCTTTGTAATATCCTGAGTCAACAGCTGCTGGTCGATGGGTAATTTTTTCTGTTCTTTTGCATAGCTCTGTAAAGAGGATTCCAGAGTGGAAGCCTACGTTTAAAACTGATTCCTAATTTAAATTCCACATAACTTTTATTAGCAAGTACATATAAAATTAAAACTTAAATACTAGCAACTCACATCCATACCTGCATTTATTATAATTCATGAAATTATTTATATTAGATAAACATTAATATTGCTGTAGTACATGTGAATTGCTAAAGGCAAATCTCTGAGCCAGGTAATTCAGGAGTTATGGGGTCCTAGATCTGAATCTGCAGATGTTTTGAGTGAGTTAAAAAGCTATAGACTCTTCTGCAACTGCCGGGGTAATATTTTCTGCATTTCTATTTGTTTAGTTACTTAAATTCAGTGGCTAATTTATTCATAGCTGAGAAAATTTTGGCTGCTGAAAAATGGGATAGCTTATTATCCCTCTTCCAATCCATAAATATAAATGAGGTGTAACAGGATGAGATCTGGTAGTTCTAAAATCATGACAGACATGATGATCAGAAACTATTAGTACAATTTGTTAACTGCAGACAATACTTCCTTTGTTTAATGAATCAATTAGTTTTAAAACTCATTTCAATAAATGAGTGTTTTCCGTAAGTAACCAGCTATTTAAGGTGGTTTAATTTAACTAAAACAAACAACTTTATAATGCTAGGTTTGTGCTTTTAATTGATTTGCAAATTCCATCCAATTGCATCTTGACAAGAAACACAAATATAAGCATTATCATAAGAGGGTAAATAGTAAATGTATCTATCACTATTTTTCTAAATTACTTGCTAATCATAATCCACCTAAATGAATATCAGGCTATACCCTGACTAAATGCATATAATATATTTACCTCACTAAAATAAGTACTTTACTTAGCATACAAGCTGTATTTAGGTGAAGATCAACACTCTCCCATGGTTACTAATCAGGAGGGTTCAATATTCCTTTAGGAAGGTGACTAATAAGTAAAAATGCAAACCAAGATTAAAATTGATTATTTTAAACTAATTTTCCTGTTTTTTGGTTTAAATGATGATTAAAATTGGTAATCCACAGTAGTCAACTCCTGCTTTTTATTAGAAACACAGCTTTAATTGTTCTTCTGTGGCAGAATACATCACAAATGAAGAGAAAATCACTTGTTGTGATAATCTATCTATGTGGTAATTTTGAAGCACAAAGGACCCTTTTACTGTTTTGGGGAAATTCTCCCAAATGGAAGTTAATGGGTAAGCATGTCTTAGGACTGGCTGCAATCCAACATGATATCGTTATGCTGTAGACTTCTCGTTAATTGAAACCCAGCTTTAAGATCATTTACATGTATGTAATTCTTTAATTACTTAGAGCTCTTTTTAACATTAACACAACATCCTAAAATATTATTCACATTTCTCTCATTACTATGGATGCTTACAAATACCATTGCATATGGAAAGCTGCCAACTTCACTTGAGCCACTGAATTTTTCTGTCCATCATTCGATTTTCTTGGCATACACTCACATAATAGAGGCATTTTAAAGGAGTAAATGATGGTAACCTGCATTTTACTGATTGAAAGAAAAACCTCTTTCATCTCAGTTGTCCCCTGATCACCTTTGTAAGAGAATCTCTTCAGCACCCCTTCTCCCCTTTGCTTGCTCTTGTGAAGTTAAAGACAGCCAAAGTCTGGCCAGTTGAAGACTGAAGTGACAGCTCTGAAGATTGCTGAAGACTGTAACCTCCTATAGACCCACCTAATAACAATAATAGGATTAACAAAAATTCAAAATTACTGTTGTAGTCTTGATAAGAGTCAAAATATATGGGATGAGTGTCCTGTTCAAATTTCAGCTTCCTTCCTCAGGTTGCTCAATGGAACCATGAAAATGCTTTATCAGGCAGGTATTCTTCATATGGAAGGCATAACAGCAAATGCAATACATAAAAGGGGTAAGTTCAGCATACTCCCAAGAGGCAAAATAAACCCAACTGCAAGACAATCAGTACATCTCTGCTGCGCATGCAGTGGAGGACACATTAAATGAAGAATGTACAAGTGCCCTAAGCATAGACCCACATCGTGCCTGCCCATTTGCCCTGATTTTTCCTGTTGGAGTGGTGGGGCTTGGAGACAGGAGAACTTTGTTATGGGGAACCTTTTACTTCTCTGGCCAAAACTCACACAGGGTCCACAGAGACCTCAGTACCATTGCACTCAGGTGCTGCAGAACGAACTCCTGTCTGCTTCTACTCCATGGGTGTTCTTCTTTTTCCCTGTAGCTAGCCAGCCTTGGAGAGTGACTTGCATCTCAGCTTTTCTTGAACAGAAGAGACTAAAAGAGAATGCTTTAATTTTGGGGAAAAGAACACAATGTCAAAGTGTCCCAGTGTTTTTCCCATTGTTCCCAGCAAATGATCAGGAGTGTTGCATCAACCACGGAGAGAAATCACTGAAGCAATATCAGAGTATTTGTCGTGAGCTCCCATTCCATCACAGCCATCTGTACCCAGTCTGTACTTAAACTCTCCCTTCATTACATCAATCCCTCTCCAACGTAGATGCACTTAGATCTCCTACTTTGTAGGAGAGTGTTCCTCTTAAACAAAGACTCAGATGCAATTCACTGAAGCAGAAAAGAAGAAATTACACACTGGATACTAGCTGCTTTAAATTTTCAGGAAAAAATTATTAACATTTAAATAATCTTGCCCTCTAGGCCATACGCAACGGCACTTCAAAGCCAAGTAAACAAAAGGCTGCTCCACAACTTGCATTTGAATGCAAGGAAAGACTAGCATGTGATCTCTGCAGCTCTGTGCTGGTGATATTTAATTTTCAGAGTAAGGAAAGAGGCATTTTTGTCCATATATACTTACAGCCCAGTCTGGGCCATAAATTAAAAGTCAGCCCCGTGTCCTTTGCAATGTAATTCAGATGGGTGTAATAAAAACAGTAATGGCTTTTGCAATGATCTGTCTTGGTGTACAAGAAACAGAAATGTTACTGAATGTCCTGTATGTGTCTTACCATATCTAATAAAAAATTCAGAATAGGAGTTATTTTATGCAAACTAGTTCATCCCCAGAAAATTCTGCTTTTTCCTCTATCTCTTCTATCTTCATATCTTCAGCCTAATATTTAACAGAAATAGAAAAGAAAACTGGAATATTCTTCTGATAGGAAATTCTAGAATTTTGATACTTGATTTGTGCATAAATACCTAATGGGGGGACAGGAACAAGTAAAAAAGAGAGACACAGTGGTGCCTAGCAAGAGGACAAGAGGCAATTGGCACAAACTTACAGACAGGAAATTCAGCGGAAAGAGTTTACTGTGAGAGTGGTCAAACACTGGCTGACTGGCACAGGTTGCCCAGAGAAATTGTGGAGTTTCCAGCCTTAGGTATGTTCAACACCCAGTTGAATGTTACATTGAGCAACCTGTTCTAGCCTGGACCTGTTTCTGACCAGAGAACTCTAAGGGTCTCTCCCAGCTTCACCTGCTCCATGATTTCAGTCTCAGCAAGTTTCTAAGGCAACACAGCAAAATATTCTACTGCAAGATTTACAATTGAAATAATCATGTCAGTACTCTTGTACAGAAGCAGTCTCGTTTGTTGAATCTAACTGATAAATTTGTTTTCAAATCTTTTTGGTATTAAATTACAATTCCCCCTTTACTTGTGATTATCTTGGGGTAAAGTATTCCTGTTATTAGCTTCCTTTACCAATCCATCCTTTATTTTTATATCATGTGTCTTGTTAACATATGGCACAACTAAACTGTGGGAGAAAGACATAAATGATAGAATAACCACATTGTAATTTTAAGAGCTTGGAAAAATTTTCTGTGAGTCAGGAGTAAATATTTTTATTTGGTTCAAGAAACTAAAATATTTTAAATTCATCATGCAAAATGACCAAAGCTATATAATTTCAATTTTCTTGATAGAAAAAAATTTAATATCTGGAAGCATGATTCTATTCGCTGTAGTTTGTAGAGACTATGTTTCCCTCAGAAAAAAACCCCACATAGATACAAGCTACTATAAACACTGGGTTAGCAAGTGCAGTGGGAGACTGTCACAATCATTTCTGGAATCCTATTGCCAACTGTGTCATGGAAAAGGGGTGACTTCAAATTTGGTAACTCCCACAGAGGTCCATGAATAAAAATATTGGAGGGGTAGAGGATGTCAATATCCCAATCCTACTGTCACCTGAAAGAGCTTGGTTATGTTGTATGTGGCAGAAGTTAGGAGCTAATAATAAGATAGATCATCTATCCCATCTGGCACCTCATATGTAAAATATTTGTTCCTGTCCACACTGACATAAAAATCTAAGAATCAGTGGAGAATACACATCCTAGTGAAAAATGACAATTCAAATAGCTCCACAGCCAGATAAGTTGTCACAGTCCTGCTCCCTGCTCTGACACTTTGCAGGATGGCACTATTCCTTCTGCTGTAGCAGCACAAGGAGGCCACTCCAGTTAAAAGCAGCCCAGCAAAACAAAGAGAAGATAATTTTTCAAGCTGATCCATTCCCTGAACAGCAACTGCACATTCACAAGGAAGTCAGCAGGACCACAGAGCCAGGGAGCACAAGGAGCAATGACAGCCTCAAATAGATCAGCCTAAGTGGCCGCTGAGCGGGTCTCTGCCTCACAAAACTCTGTGTGTGTTTGTGTAAGGGAGACCTTTATCTTTTCAAAGCAAAGAGCTGTTAATTAACTGAGCAAGTACTGGCACTGGAACTAAGTGAGAGAACTGGCACCTCTCAGGAAATTATATTTAGTTCAGTTAAGAGAAAAATCGGGGAGAGGAAGATTAAATCTGTGTGAACCTCCTGCAGGACTTCAGATGGACTCTAAAAGCTAGCATCCACAAGGGGTTTTCTCCACAGCACACAATCCAAGGTGTTAAATAAACACAAGTCCAGGATTCCTAATGAGGCGTACATGAGAAAAAGCTGCAGCAGGTTAGTTGAACTGAGGGACAGACCCCCCTGGTTGAGTCTCTGGGAAGGCAAATGACACATAGCTCCTCAGCTTCTGTCTTTTAAAACTATGCTGCTTACCTTGGATGTGCACAGTCACAGTATTTTCCTTTTACCTTGCCTGAGTCATTCATGATCTCAGGGCTCCAGCACAGCACGGTATTTCTCACCCAAAGGCATGGCCACGCTCCAAACTCTGACACAAAACAACCACATGAGCATCCCCGCTCCCAACCTCTTCCCTGGAGTGAGCAAACGGCAGCAGAGCAGCTGCTGCTGCTGCTGCAGTCCTGATGGTACAGTGTGTGTCTGTGGGCATTTTCCACATCCTTAATGCACAGTATCTTTTTCAAATAGTAGAATCCCTTCTCTTCTGTGCTCATAAGCATATACAGTTTTTTGGAAATGGAATAAAAATCTCTAAGTGCTTCAGAGAGACAAAAAATACTCAGCAATTGATCTGTTGTGACATTTATGTACACAACTAAAGATCAGCCACCATATATTAAACATAATATACATTGTAGATATATTTTATTCCCCTGCTAATCTTGAGGAATGAAAGTGCTTCTTAGGACAGGTGTGAGAAATGAAAAGTGCTTGGATTGTGTAGAGAAAGATGGTTCTGAATAACATTAAATTTTAATAACTTGTGAGTTTTGTCATCAACAGAGCAGCAGTAGATGTGAGAAAGTAGGAGTAAGAACCACATGGAAATCTTTTTGCACATATTGCTCCTGTTTACTTTAATTTCTTCTCCCACCAATCTTTTTGAAGGATACTGCTGACTCCAAGTCTTCTGCTGTTGTGACTCACATTGTGTTGATCACCTGCCAGCGTCCAGGAGATCTCTAGGCAAGTGGCATATGCGGTCTGGGAATAAGATCTGTTTGAAGGGAAAAGCCAGCCTCTCTTGTAATTATTTTTTCTCCAGCAAAGCAAGCAGAAGTAGGGATGATTTTTCTATGGCAGAGCTACCTAATTCAAAACACATCTCTGTTTTTTCACTGCTTAATAAAAAAGAAATACAGTACTGGTCTACTTCCTAGTAGAAATTCAAACAAAAAATAGGCTTGGTTATTGATTGTTCTTGTATAACCAGCTGCTACAATTATCTTCTCCCATCCTGTTAATCTGAAGAGAAAAACAGGCAACTGCCAATTATACACTACCGATACAGGAAATCTACACAACATGGGATGTGATGTTCCATTCCAACAGCTGGAGTTCACTTGACCAGTTGTGTGCTGAAGATCAGAGCAAGCTGACAACTGTTTAAACACATCTTCTTGTTCAGCTGGTCAATTATTCATAGGTACAGAAAAGCAGGAAAATGGTTTCTGTTAGTGTGAAGTGTGCATACACTCTATCAATGGCTTGCAGCAAGATCTGTGGCTATTTCTTCCCTCCTCTGTGCCCCTGGCTTTCCTTCCAGTCCTCGCTCTTTGCTAGCCCAGGTTCACATGGTCTGAGTAGCCTCCTGTTGCTGTGTAATATGGAGCATGAGACCCTTGGTCTTGGCTGAGTCCTCAAGGTTCTACTGTTCACAGTTAAGGAATAGCTGCATTTTCTTCCCTGCTGTAAGCTACACTATCCTCCTTCCCTTCCAAGAAAGGTGCTAAGATGGAGCTCCAGGTAAGTTAAAGTCTCCCCACCCTGCCATGGCCCCTCTGCACAGCTCAGGGCAGCCCACCGAAAGTTCGGCCCAAGAGAGCAGGAGATGAGCATCTCAGCATCTTTATGTACTCAGTAACTCTTGAAAATCAGAGCAGGAACAGTCTTTTATCTTTAAACTCATGGCCCACCTAACTCTCTTTTAAAAACCAGACATTTAAAAATGTCTGTTGCCTTGCTTAACACAGCTTTTGTAAGTTCATTAGTGTTACCGTGTTCAGCTTCTGTAGTGTTGACAACCAGAGACAAAGCAGCCTATACAATTTTTTTGAAGACCTGTTTTGACACAAAAAATGCCTATTAATTCACAATAATAATTTATTGCAGTCTCACACCTCAGCAGGAGGTCCTGTCATTGATAAGACTGAAAGCTCACTCATGTTTGTTTGAAGGTTTTGCAAAGCTTTTTACCTTTTTAATTTATTATTTAGGGAATACTGCAAGCTCAAAAGATTCTTTATGAAATACAGTAGAAGACGAGGTCTCTGGCACCAAAAGTCCTGTGATCTACTTCAAATACAATACATGTAACACCAGTTTAGATGCAAGTGTGTGCAAACGTGTCAGTTATGTGGGAAAAACAATATAGAGGTTTTCATTAAAAGACAAAAAAGACTTAAACTCTTAGAAGACCTCCACTGATTTTCTTTCTTTTGAAATCATGCAATGATACATACTCACAGATCTGTTTTTACACTAAAGCATTATTGAAAGCTGGCAGCATAGCACATTTTTTGCAACATTGCACTAAGAGGCCAAAAGTTGAGCCTATTAAAAAGTAGAGAAATCCATACTGAGGCAATGGATTTCATATTTAAGTGTACTATGATTACAGAAACAAATAAAAAAGGCTTCTTATCCCACATACATACTAGATGCAAGACTTCTAAAGGAAAAAAAAACAGTCCTGAAGGTTTAATTGCATCTGTTAACTTGAAAGAGTGATTTCATGACAGTAACATGTGGAAACAGCTATTCTAACTCCACTCTTCCACAAAGCTCTTTTCTGCTGTACTCTCTCCAGACCTGTAATAGTTATTATGCTTGATAGCTCCTCTTGCTAGAAGTTAGGATTTGGGGGTATGCATGTGCTGCTTCTGTTCTTCAGACTTTTTTTCACTTCAAATCACAGTTTATGCTGACTATTAATTGTGAATGTGCATCACACATTTAACCCTTAAAGACTACGTGTCAACTACACTACAAGATAATATGTATAATATTTATTATATTATGATATGTTATATATATCATAATATATTGTATACAGTCTTATCACAACCAATGGGAAAATTGTCAAACACTCACATCCTGCAGAACACAGCACAAAAGGGAAGAGTTGGGACAGAGAAACTGTTCTAATGAACTAGTCCTGAATCAGAAAAAATGCATTATTAAGTGGTCTGATATTATATTAACAGCAATATTGAATTACAATTTGGACAGCTGAAATCCCTTCCCAAGACTGAAAAATAAATATGGCAAATGACTCTTGCCAACATATCGTTATTTGCTGTTAAGTGGAAAAAAAAGACATCAGAATACCAATGGCTTCACCTCTCTGATATATTCTTGAGAACCTTTTTTGCTTGCATTTAGATAAAAATGAGATTTTTTTGGGAAAAGGCTGCATTGTGCTCACTCTTTAGGAGCAGATTTTCCTGGATTTGATATGAAGTAGCAGGTTATTAGGAATTAAGATGCCATGGGTTCCAAAGGTCACAAATTTTTCATTCAAACTAATGATGGGCACTGCTACAGACAAATGTATTTAAAAAAGAGAAAAAAACCGAAACCCAAACCAAACCCCTCCACCTTTCCCTGCATTAGAAACAACCATTTTTACTTTCTGTTCAATAGAGGTGCATCGTCACTGTTTTTGCATTAGAAATACTGTTTGTTTGTTTATTTATTTGCATGGACACCAGTGACCAGCTTCTCCTCTAATATTAGAGTAGCAGAGGCGCAATGTAATTCTATTAAAGTAATTAAGTAACTATAGCTTCCCACTGCTGTAATGTCTGCCCTCCTAATAAAAACTTGCCTGTAGATTTTTATCTGTTCTTTAAATTTTAATAGGCAGAAACTATACATATTGAAGGAACCTAAACCATAAGACTAAATGCTTTAGATAGAGTCAGTTTTATCTAGCAAACATTTTGCTGATCACCAGAGCACAATTACATGAATGTACAAAGATTTAATTTTGTTTTTGCACAGCAGTGGGAAGTTTGCGTGTAAATGAGCATTGCAAAACGTTACTACGTGACAGAAAATGTGTCTATTAGGCTATTTCAATGTAACCTGAAGATCGTGATGCAAACAGTCATAAAGTGTCTTTACATGATATAGCTGGACTTCTGACCCTTTTGTGACAATAATTAGGCTGAACACAGCATTGTAAGCAAGGAAGGGAAGGACATCTGGGATATAATTTTTTGTTAGTCTTACTGCAATCAGCTGTGTAAATATAATGTTCTTTTCAGTATCCGTTCACCTTTTTTAAAAAGGTGGACTGTCAGAAATGTAGTAAGCTTTGGAGTAGCTGCATTGTACCCAATATTTTGAACAAGAACCTGTAAAATGTTATTTTTCTTGGTAGAGATCCAAGAAGATGGTGAATTGTATTATTGGCTGTCTGGCATGGAAACAATCTTAATTTGAACTTTTCACATATTTGCTGTTACACACGTACCCCTTTGCTTTGCTGTTTTAGGGCCATCTACACAGGAAGACAAACTACCTGTTTACCTTGAACCAGCTGTTTGACCAAGAGAGTACTAAGGCACCTGACCTTTATAATAAAGTTTGGATGAAGAAAAACCTAATTCTCAAGTACTATGTCAGATGCACACCCCAGCACTTGGGACCAGTTCTAAGGGAGATCAGAGATCACCCTTCTGATCTTGTACAATTTTAAAAGAGTAATAATTTACTCCTGATATGTATTTTCTCCCTCTCTGTTAAACTGTTTTAATCAGTTTCTCACTCTCTAATCCTTAATTTTCCTAATAACTTCTTGTGAGGAACTCTGCCTTGTCTTAATGCCATCTTTTTCATCTGCACAATTAAGATTAAATTATCAGATTTAATCACATATTACTCACATTACACAGATTTGGATATCATTTACAAGGATCCCTATTGAATCTAAAAACCTTAACAAAATCAATAGAGTTGGGATTTTTTTTTATAAGTGATAACAAGTAAGGACACAGGCAGCACTGACTTGGCATGGAACAGCAACAGGCACCAACTGGCATTAACATTCCTGATGCTTTGAGCTTCTGACCTTGTGCATTTTGACTGGCTGGCCATTTTGGTGCTTGTACTATGATTAATGACCTTGTTAAATAGCGGGAGGGTATACAAAGGTGATGAATTTTGAGAATTTCAGACTTCAGAAAAATCTTTGAAATTTAACTGACAACTTGATCTTCAGGGAGAAAAATATTAGTAACCAGAAACAGTCAGGTTAAGACATGACTTGCACAATTCATTTGCTTTGTGACCTCATTGAGCTTCATCACAAAAAGTACAAGAAGACAGTTTTTATAAAATTCTGCTGCTCATAGACAATGGTTTTAAAGGCTCAGAATTCATGCCAAAAGAATGGTCTGTAGGTGTAATGAGAAGATCAAACTGGAAAAAAGTTTATAATCTTAGTTGTAAAACCTAAGAACTGACTTTTTTACCCCTTTATTTCCTCCTAGAACACAGAATAATAGCGAAAATAATAATTTTTCAAGCATCCTCAATGGACTGAGTTTGTTAACTTGTTAATATTTATTGTGTAACGGAAGAATAAACTTCATTCTTTGTATCAAGCTTCACATCTTAAAGAACAGCATGTAGGTTTTTTAAAGGAGTCATAAAGACCAGGTCTAGAACTATTTATCATGTTTTAATTTCCCCTTTCAAAATAACATCAGTCATGACATCAGTAGTGAACTATTAAGTGTAATATATTTCATCTGGTACTTTCGCCTTTTATCATGGTAGTATGGTCCACTGGTGTGTTAATACAAAGCAATCCCACAGACTCATAGTAGCATTTTATCCCAGTAGAAATTCCTGCCAAGAGTAGAAAAGCAAAACATAGAATAATATTTCTAACAGGCATGTCTGAACTTTTATTTGATTTTACCATTTCTGTGCATGTTTTAGGGCAAATACAGTGCTTACAGAAATGCAATGCAAAGCTTCTAGTGTCTGGTGAGAATGCCTCACCAGTCTTGAACAATTCTTTACAAAGAACACATGATCACTGTCCTTGAAGTGCCAAATCTAATCTAAGGGCTACATTTTGCTCAACTTCCGGTTAGCTTTGATGTATCACAGCAGACCAGCAGGTATCACTAAAACACAAAACATCACATATATTTGCAGTTCTGCTTCCTGAAACAGAAGATCCCACAGCGAGATGAAATTTCTGTTCTAAATGATCACACACTCATCATAGCACTGTAATCTGTGATTAAAGTTTTAATCTATGTATTTTATCTTGGTTTTATACAACAACTTGCCCACTAAGAGCAAAGCCCTTATCTCTCAGATGGACAGATTAAGAGAACAAAAAAAGGGTGGGCAAGCTCTGCAATTATATCATTACATCAATAACAAGATGAAAATCAATTGGCTTCAATAAAATAAAAAATAATTTTTAGTTAATCATCTCACAGAGTTTATGATTTCAAAGTATTTTCTTTGAAGAAGAACTCAATTTTTCTTAGGCCATAGAGAAAAGAAGGCTCTTCTCTACATTATTCTCAACAAAGGCAAGTAATCCCAGAATCGCAGAACCAATTAGGCTGGAACACACCATACACCATACAGGTGGTGTATGGTCATAAGTTAAGTCCAACCAAATAAAGCATGGCAGTGAGTGCCATGTCCAGTCTTTCCCTAAACACCTCCAAGGGCTCCACCACCTCCCCAAGCAGCCCATTCTAATGTCTAATCACCCTTTCTGTGAAGAAATTCGTCCTAATGTCCAAGTTAAACCTCCCCTGGCACAACTTAAGACTATGTCCTCTCATCCTGTTGTTGGCTGCCTGGGAGAAGATGGCCTGGCTGCCCATCTAGATAGACCTTCTTTCCAAGTTGTTGTAGAGAGCAATAAGGTCTCCCCTGAGCCTCCTTCAGCTTCCTCAGCTGGTCTTCATCAGACTTTTGCTCCAGACCCTTCACCAGCTTTGCTGCCCTTCTCTGGACAAGCTCCAGAACCTCAATGTCCTTCTTGAGTTGAGGGGCCCAGAACTGGAGACAGAACTCAAGCGGTGACCTCAGCAGTTCCTGGTCTAATGAGCTATTGAAGACTTCTCCCATTACATTCTCATGAAATTTCCATCTCAGTTTCCAATCCAAATAATTTTAGACAAGTTCAGATACATTATCTTAGATGTGCTAAGCAATATGAACAGGGTTTTTTAAACTTCAGATTGCAAGGACTAAGACCTCCTTAAAAAACAAATTAAAAAACTGATAAAACTGTCACAGTTCATCTTCCTGAAACAAGCATTTTCTCCTCTACTTAGTAAACTGCCAGCATTTTATGATAGTCTATTCAAAAGACAAGATTCTTTCCATCTCTCACAGACATTAGATATTCCATCATATTCATTAAGCACATGAAGAGTGTAAAAAATATTCTTTGTTGCCATTTTCTTTCCCTTCCTCCAGCAAGCTCTATAGAGGGAGTGTCCATGTGGTTTTCCTGTGGAGCTGGGTATCTCTATTCTTTCCTGTCAACATGGATTTCTTAACTGACTGTAACAAAAGGAGTGCTGAGTCTTAGTTTGGGCTGCAGGTAAATGATAAATGTTTGGTGTATCTGTATTTGGAGTGAGGGTTTATGCACAAAGATTACCCCACCTCTGCCCCTCCAAAATGTGTCATATATGGTGCTGTAAAATGATTTTTGATTTCAAGAGCAAGAAGAAAAGGAAAACAGTATTGCTTGCCCTTTTCAATATTTACATCAAAACCAAACAGGCTATGATTTATGGAGAGAAACTGTATTTGGGTACATGACTCCAAAAGTCTTTGAAGTGTTTCTAGCAAATCCTTGTGAAAGAGATCAATATCAAGCAGCAAAGATGGAATTTTCAGTTCTACTAACAGTTTAAGCTGATAATCCATTTGGAGGAAAAGTATGTCTAAATTTCTGTTCTAGTTAAGTAGCCCTCCCCTCTGGCTCTGTAGGGCTCAAGTGCCTGCTGTGCTAACTCCAAATCAGCAAACCTAAAAAAATCTCATCTGCCTGCTCTAGATTCCCAGGAATTTGTATTCTGAAAGTTGGATTTTTCAGTATTGCTTCATATGTATCCCTACAGAAAGCATGCTTCAGGGTTAGGGATTTCACTTAAGAATTTTCTTTTATAAAGAAATTTTTCCTCCACCCCCTGGCTTACATCTCCATGTTTTAGAAACCACCAGAACCCAAAGTAGCAGAGGACTTTCAGGTTTGCTTATGGCTAGAAAATCTAGTTTGTGAGACTCTGGTGCCTTTTCCCATCCTACTTGGAAGATCAGCCTTCATCCTTGCTGCTTGTGTGACTTACTACTGTTCCCATCCCGGACAACTTCTTTAACAAAACATATTGCATTTATTTGACATCTTTTTACAAAAAAAAATAAAAGCCTGTAAGCAGACTGGTTGAGAATTTTTCTGTCATGAATTTCCACCCCAAAGACATACAAATGGAAATCATAGCTCTTTGAAAATTCCAGTCCCTGGGATTTAGGATAAACCAAATAGAACAAAACATTCTCCTTCAGTTTTCACAAGGAAAAGTTGAAACAAAATTGGTGATATTCTAAAATTTAAACTTTTCTGGTTTTGCAGCCAAAGTGAATTGTTTATTTCTGGCATCAGTTCAGTGCTGATCTATCTGCCTGCCTCTCAGGAGCAGCAGGCTGGTTGTCTGTGGCACATATTCCTTGTCTTTGGTAGTGCTTCCTGTTTGGACTGCTGCTTCTAAGATAAACTGCACTGTCCTATCTCCCTTCTGCACTAATTCAAGTATTTTAATTAGAAAATTATTTAAACCAGCTTTTAAAGATACTCAGTCCAGCAAAACACTGAAAACCACTCCTCTCACAAAAAGTCAAAAGGCAATTTAGAAAATTAGTAAAAGCAGTCAAGATGCCTAGTTTTAAACTCTTAAGCCAGCTCTGAATTTTTCCTGTAATTAATTAGGAAAGATATAGATGACTTGTGCAAGGATAAACAGTAGTAACATTATAAAATTTGGTATAAATTTCCTGTGTGAGAAACTGGGTTTAAATACTTTCTTGGACAATTAAGTGGTCTTGCCAGTTCACAAAATGAGTTTTGGACAATTAGAGCTGTTTAATGGCACTATCATTGTTATTTACTAAAAGCATTCTTTCACTTCTGAGTCACACAATTGCCTGTTTATGTTTTAATATTGACTGCATTAATTTTTCTAGTATTCCTTGTGAAAGTGGATATATATAAGTCCATGGAGAAATCAAGCATCTATTGTTTCATAGAAGTACCCCTTTAAATATTCCAGAAGCTTTACAATATATCTTGGGGGCTTGGCATAAGTCAGCACATGCCCAGGGCACTTCTTCCCACCACCCTCCTTTGTGTTTGTGTGTGAAGGTGTGGATGCATACCTGAATCCCCTCAAAAGAAATGCCCTGAGACAAGCCCCACCATGCTGTCCACCTCAACAGGAACGGAGGCAAAAGTCTTATGGAATCCTGGACATGTTGGTCCTTTCCAGTGTAACAGCTTTAGATACATTTAAAGATATTAAAACTAAATGAGAACTGAAATCCTTCCCCAGAGCCAGCTACAGGGATGCTGTGTCAGCTCTCAGAGTGTAGAAACATGAGGTGTGAGTTGGTTGCCCAGATTATGCAATTGTGCTGAGCCTGCAGAGACCAACTGCCTTAGAGGACTTCATGTTGAGACACTGATTTATACTGTTCCATGAAGAATGATTTAGGGTAAGGTTTTTATTTAAGAGTGAAAACACTTTGGAAAATGTATGACGCAATTTAAAAGACAGAAGGTCTAATTAGTCTGGTGAGTTTACCACTACTGTAGAGATAACCACAATATGCTTAATTACAAATAACAAGGAAAATAATATTCTCCTGAAGAATACTCATTCAGCAGTATATCCAGAAGTTGATCTGACTTCCTTGGAATAAAGCTAGATATCCCTAAATGGACAGTATACAGTATTTTAGTACATCTTGTAGGAACCATAAAGAGATACCATCTCCAGAAAGTCTGAGCAGCTCGTCTGACTTGGTGTTTGAAAGCACCGTCAAATACAAGGTCTGCAAGGTAGGCAGTCATTTGTCAATGAGCATCAAACACAAGTATTAACTGCATGCACTGAGGACCACCTTTCCCAAAAGCAACCTGTCATCCTCTGCTGCATTCTATCACAAATAATCATATGACAGAAACACAGAATCATGCCACATCTGTTCTAATATATGTCCTTTTAAATGACAGGGTAAATTTTTGCTTGTCTTTCAAATAATCTAACACCAGCAATGAATTTCAGACCAAGGAATTTTGTATACAGGAAGAATCAAGCATGCTCCCTAATCCTTTGCATAGGCCCTTCCCAAAAAATGCACATACACACTGAGTATTAGTAACTGCCTGTTACATTTAAGCTATGTTCAAGATAGTTTGCATTTGACGGGTAAGGACTTCCTACTGTGCAGAGAAGATGCATCATATTCCCAGGGCTGAACAAGATTCCTCCACCCTAGCTGTAGATGGAAATGGAAGGAACTGGTTGATCTCTCACTTTTATTTCCTCCACTTGCTCGAGACTTTCTAATTTCCATCTCTACAATCATGGGGAGATTGGTCTGATCTCATGCTGGCCGTGTTAAAGGAGAATTGGGTCTTCTTCTATCTGTCACATCATGTATTCGCATAAGGCAGGAAGAGTACAGGTGGGAGTGAGGCATATCATCAAGAGATATTAACATTTATAATCAGTACTGAAAAATATGCTGAATGTGAATTTGATTTGGAGTCTGTTTAAACCTCACCATGTCTCTGTCTTAATGTACAATTAGTCGGGTGAAAACATCATGATCTTACATGTTGGTTCCATTTCAGTCACTCACAAAAATTCTCTTTTTAAGAAAGTACTTTGGGGCGATATTTAAAACGTACATGTATGTATATTTAAGCAGATGCCAAAAGCATTTATGAGAATTTTAAAAAGTCTAAACTCCTGAATGTCTTTTGACTCAATAGGAATTAAATAGTCGTGAACTTTAAAAAAAATCCCCCTTCATGATTCTTTTCACATTTAAGAGCATAAAAATTAGACGTTAGGCAAAATATTTTCTGTTGAATTTTCAAGAGTAGTATAAAAAAATAGATGACTGAAAGGTCACAAATAAACACTTACTAGCTATGGCAATGACTCAGTAGAAACCTTGGATTCAACTTTCATGGCCTGTCGCAGCTGTTTGAGCCATCATGTTCCACCTTCCATGAGCGTATCTTGTCTGATAAGCCATGGCATATGTTGTTGTTTTATATGATATGCATGTGTCAGTGTGAGGAAGAGTGACCTGCTCATTTGTCTTGATTAGTATGCTCATTGCATAGCTAAAATCAGTGAGATTAGAGTGTTCCTCTTTTTAAGTGGAGAAAGAAAATGTGCCTGAGCGAAGCAGAATGAGAGGGAGGCCATCTCCCTTGCATGTGCATGGCCTCTGTGAGCAAACAGGCTCACAGTCTACAGGAAAAAGGAAAGGTGAATCAAGGAGCCTTGCACCAATTGTGAACTATTTCTTAGTGTAAAAGCACAGTGACAACTAGCTGTTTCAAGTTATTTGCTGCCTGCCTTAGATGAAAACAAAAATATAATAAACAATTCAGGGAAATCAGGAACTTTGACACTAAAGGAAATTTTGAAATATTTTCTCCTTATGCAAAAACCAAAAGGAAAACCTTTCTTTTTGATTTAATCACAACCAATTGCACTTGGTGGCATTTTTTTTTATTTGACAGCTGAACTAAGAAATCAACTATTGTTCTATATATTGTACAGTACAGTACATTGCTGCACCATTCTGAATACCTTTTAAGTTATGGCACTTACCTCCTGAGGTAGATTTACAGAAATGAGGGGTTGTATTTTATTTTCTAAGTCAATAGAATTCCAAGGGAAAGAGGAATGTTTTATGTGACAGAAATTCCCAGATTGAAATGCCTAGACCTTTCCATTAATTTATCAACTAAGCAGAATTTATGAGGAATCTAAATTGGAAATGAGATGTGTATCTTAATGGTCTGTTTCCCCTGTAAGCAAATGAATAAATAAATAAATCACACTACTCTTGTGGACAAAATGCAAAGTTACTTCCATGTTTCTATTCAAGCTCTAAATACTTGCAAATCATGATGTGAACACGGGAAAAGAAGGGTGATAGAAAATGCCATATACCCATGATTCAGTGTGCAAGAAAAGAAATCCATTTGTTCATAAAATGGAAAGTAATAAAGATCATTAGAAGGATAAAACACTTTAAGGAACAAATCACAGATTTTAGAACCCTCTGTACTACTTGGCTTAAGATGTAGAGGATGTTACTCAGCAGGTGTAGAATGCTGCACACCGCACACATTGCAAAAGCAGTGTAACTCATTATTACCATGGGGCTTCGTAGCATTGGGGAACAAAGCCAACAGACCCCACTGTATGTCCAAAGAAGATCGGTTTATTGCCAGAAATCGCCCCCTCTTTACACCCTTAATCTCCACCAGACACAGCTGAAACCAAGCCGAACCCTAACAGAACTCAACAGCAGGAGGGCACCCATTGGCTGGCCCAGCTGCAGTGCTGCTGGCCACGCGGCCCATCACCCAATCAGCTTCCCGTTCAGATGCTGTCCACGCGTTCCTCCAGCCAATCACAATCTCACTTCCAGCTGTCACTCAACTGCCTCTCACCCCTCAACCAACTTCCAACCGTGCAGCCCGCAGCTGCGCCTGTCCCACAGGGCCTGCTGGTGAGCATAAGCCTTGACCACTTTAACAAATGTAACCCCATATTCTACAGGGCTTTCAGGTCAAAACAACTTGGTGTATTTAGATTTTCATGATAAATTAATATTAGAATTGAAATCCTGAGCTAACAAGGATGTGCATGATGACCCAACCAAAGGAAATGACTGCAGGGAGCTGTAGCAAGAAATCATGTCACATCTACATCTCCATAACTCATAAAATTAAAAATGTAATCTACTTTTACACAAAAGTTGCTATTCCAATTTTTTTTTTTTAAGTGCTGGCTTTCCAGGAATATAATCTTTTATACTATAGCTGATCGAATGTAAATATGTTTCTATAACTAGAATGCTTGGAACCTGCTAAGAAAATTGACCTCCAAACCCCACTTACGAAAACTGGACATGCATGAGTGCTGCACACCAACACAGAGCATGTTCATTTAATGCTTACATTATAAGGATTGTGCTAACAACATAAACTGAAATTAAACCTTTTCACAACCCATCTGCATCTGAACAGTCATAAATTGAAATAAGTGTAGAAGAGATGCACTCAATCAATTTCAGCTTGAGTCCCTGACCTGATTATGTTATGCATGTCAATATACACTCTCTTAATTAAAAGTGGTTCAGTGAACACTTGTGGTAAGAAAAAGGGAGACTATTGTCCTCTTACTGCTACCCTAGATGTTACTAGGAAAACAATAGAAAGTAAATTAATGGGGGAAAACATCAACTAAAGACAAAGCTGTTGTGTTATGTTATCGTAGTGTTTTCCTACGCTAAGAAAACAAGCAGAAAACAAAACTGCCATTATTTTTCCCTTGATGACCAACTCTGGAGCTTAAAACCACACAAAAATGCGTAGTGTCTCTGAGGAAAACCAAATGCTACACTTAACCATGTATCACAAATTGTCATAAACAACAGGAAGGCACCTGCTGGAAAACTGCAGTTTGAGAGTTGAAGAGTAGCACTGAGCCCAAGGATTTCTACCACGTTCAGTTCTCTCAATTTCACATGTGCCTGATGTGGTTTCTGCACAGCACAGAAGGATTTGTGCTTTGATTTGGTTTTATTTTTTGCTTTCTTTTTTCTCAATTCTCTTAAGTTTCCTTGTCCTTTTCTACCTCTTTCCTAACCAGTCTGTCACAGTGGCATCCACTGAAGTCATCACACAGTGGTCACTGGCACACACAGCACATAAATGGATTCCACAGGAGAATGTTTTCATCAATGTGATTTGGTAGTGAAGGGTTACCACACAAAGACTGAGTTTGCAAGGCTGCAAAGAGCTGATAATGGTGTTCAAGAGCTTTAAATACATTTCTGGCTTTCACTCAGGGTAATACAGATCCTTGGAGGAGAAGACGTGATAGATTGGAAGAGTCACTGGGCACTGGCATAGAATCTGAGTCAGGAGAGGGAAAAGTATCTACAGTTGGTTTATGTTATTTCTTTTCCCTCTCAGAGTCAGGATATGGATTACATAGGACTTGTGTTTCAGAGGGAATAAAACATTTTCTGGCCTGCTAGCGAGCATTTGCTGCATTGGTACAGACAGGAGGTAGATAATCTCACGTGTTTATTCCCAGCATAGCTGGATGCACACGGTAGAGAGACTCTTATTTTAGCCCATTTTGATGATTTGATCAATTCTGGACCTGGGAATAGAAGGAGGAGCTGAGAAACTACCAGCCAGTCAGCCTCACCTTCAGTCTTGGAAAGGTGATGGAACAGATCATTATGGAGGTAATCGCCAAGCATATAGAAGAAAAGGTCATCAGGAGTAGTTAGCATGAATTCACCAGGGAGAAGTCATGCTTGACCAATCTGATAGCCATCTATGATGACATGGCAGGGTGGGTCGATGGGGGGAGAGCAGTGGATGTTGTCTGACTTCAGCAAGGTTTTTGATGCTCTCCCATAGCAACCTCATAGATAAGCTCAGAAAATGTGGCTTGGATAAATGGAGAGTGAGATGGATCAAGAACTGGCTGAATGGCAGAGCTCAGAGGGTTGTGATGAGTGGAGGAAAATCCGGTTGGAGGCCTGTAGTCAGTGGCATTCCCCAGGGATTAACACTGGGTCCAGTCTTACTCAACTTGTTTGTCAACAACCTGGGTGAAGGGATAGGAAGCACCCTAAGCGAGTTTGCCAGTGATACAAAACTGGGGGGACTGGCTGATGCACCTGAAGGCTCTGCTGCCATTCCGTGGGACCTTGATAGGCTGGAGAGATGGGCAGAGAGAAACCTAATGAGATTCAGCAAGGACAAGTGCAGGGTCCTGCGCATGGGCAGGAATAACCTCAAGTACCAGCACAGACGGGGGGCTGACCACCTAGAGAGCAGCTCTGCTGAGGAGGACTGGGACTATTGGTGGATGACAAGCTGACCACGAGCCAGCAGTGTCCTTGTGGCCAGGAGAGCCAGTGGGATCCCGGGGTGCACCGGGAAGAGTGTGGCCAGCAGGTTGAGGGGGGTGATCCTCCCCCTCTACTCATCCCTAGTGAGGCCACATCTGGGGTACTGGGTTCAATTCTGGTCTCCACAGCCTAAGAAAGAGAAAAACCTTCTGAAGAGGGTCCAGTGGAGGGCCACAAAGGTGATGAGGAATCTGGAGTATCTCTCTTATGAGGAGACACTGCAGGAGCTGGGCCTGTTTAGTCTGGAGAAGACTGAGAGGGAACCTCATCAATACATACAAGTATCTCAAAGGCAGGTGCCAAGAGGATGGTGCCAGACTCTTTTCTGTGGTGTAAGACAAGGACTAATGTGCATAAGCTAAAGCACAAGAAGTTCCAACTCAACGTGAGGAAGAACTTCTTTACATTGAGGGTAGCAGAGCACTGGAACAGGCTGCTCAGGGATGTCGTGGATTTCCCTCTCTGGAGACATTCAAAACCCACCTGGATATGGTCCTGTGTAACCAGGTCTAGGTGACCCTGCCTTGGCAGGGGATTTGGACTATGTGATCTCCAGAGGTCACTTCCAACCCTAACAAAAAGAACATTGAAATTCACCTTCATACACAGAAGCAAATTAAAACAAACAAATTAAAAGCATTGAAACTATATTTGGAGCAGATCACACTGGAACACAAATCGGACTCCCTCGTGTTGTGGTGACTGCAGTCAGGCTTGTACAGATAAATATGATGACGACTGACGGCTCTGCATCTTGCCTTCCAGAAACTCTGCCAAGTCCTGCTATTGCTCTCTACGCTCTCTCCCCTGGGCTCCTCCTATCTAACAACCCTGAAGTCTAAACAGATTAGAGAAGTTTCTAGTCCAATCAGTTGAAGCATATATATTTTTGTCTTAGTTCTTTTTCTTTACATTCATGAATGATCTTCTGTTAGACTACAGTGGTTTCTTATATATTTGCATAGTAATTTTTGAAAACACTTATAAGCTTGAGATATTTCAAAAATACATAGTGTGATTTTCACTAAATAGCAAGAAAATTAATAACTATTTACTTCTAAATGAAACTCAGAAAGATGGTCCCCATCCCACCTGGAAACAGCTGCAAAAAGCAGCACATTGCCAAGAAAACATGATATTATATGTGAAAGAAGAGCCACAGGCAGTGGAAAGTAAATGAGTAAATCTTAGGGTGTACTTTTTTTCAATATAGAGCTATGTGAAGTAAAAGCACAAACAAATAAATGGGAAAATAAAAATTTCATTAAACTACCAGGGGAAAACTTCTTGCCTTTTCGTTTTTTAATAATGACTAATATTTCTTACTCCCATTGTAGAAGATAGGGACCAATGAATGGAGGAGAAGGAGGTAAGTTTCTATTTTAATCAGTGCATATTTCTTCAAGTAAACTTCTTTACTGAAATTGGCCAAGGCAGCAAAATAGCAGACATGCAAACTGAGATCTGGGAAAATCTAGTTTTAATATAGATGAAAAGAACTTTTGGTCTTCAACCTTATTTCTTTGATGCAAAGGAACGTGGGGGAATGCTTGTCTAGCACACTGGGAACATCCACATCTCTGCCTTGGCACTTTCCCTGCACTGGGGGAGACATTAGTGAAAAATTATCTAAACCTTCACAGTCATCTTCTTTGTACAGGAAAGCCACTCACTACTGAGGATTTGACAATAACCTATTTTTTCCAGCAGCTCAACTCTGTGTTTTGGTAGGGCATTTATTTTTAGTTTTCTTTCTAAGGGCAGCTGAGTGGTGGGCTTGAGAGACATAGAAAGGTCCTAGAGAAGACATTCGGTGTAATTTTCTTATTTACTAGCCCTTCTGGGCCTATATGTTTTCACAATTCAGTTTGTCTCAGTGAAGATTGAGAAGAAAAGCATCTACACAAACAGATACCTGCCCCACTATCTTGTCAGCAGCTTTTGGTCTTGCCAGGAACAAGAGAATCATTAGCAAAGACCAAATGCAGATGTATTGAGCAAGAAAAGATAGGAAACCCCCCCCATATATTCAATCTTCACTACTCAAATAAGTAATTTACACAGATAATGGGTCTCTAGTTCCCCAGGCTACAAAACCATGTCTGATATCATGTTAGTTCATATGACTTCTGTAAGCCATCTAGGTTTCCCACCACATTTATCATATCAAATCCAGAGCAATTACTTCTCAGTCTTCAAATATGACCTACTTTTCCACGTAAGATAAACCTTTTGCAAAACAGTCGATTAAGAGTGATAAGAAACTTCAGACTTTGCTGATGTTGTCAAACAGGATGCTAATTTAAGCTATTTCTGGTGATAGCATTTTCTTATTTTCTTTGTTCTTTCTTTCTTTCAGTCAGTGTCAACATTTAGCCACATGAAACCCAGACTAAATGCAAACAATCTTAATCCAATGCTAACACAGAGGGCCTTTTCCCCATTGGCTTTTCAGGGACTCTGAATAGGAGGAAAGTTCCTAGAATTTTAATAGCTGTCATGGTGGTGCCTCTTCCAAAAATTTTCCTCCCTGCACTATAAGCGAAATAAATGACTGTTCTGATAATTGTAAAGTTGCCAGACAAGCACTCTAAGGGTCCTTTCTCCCCTGTTCTTAAAATCAGGAAAATGTGCTTTTCCATTGACCTTCCCAGGTTAATCCAAATTCCCCCTTTGCAAGAACATCTGGAGGAAATTAAATGCAATAACACAAATCTTTCTAAATGGTTTGAGTTGATGCTTCCATAAAAGTCTTATTTCATTTATGTTCCTATATTTCCCCCGTCTTTCCACTCTCTTGTTCACAGACAATAAAAGATATTACATACATCTATCAAAAGACATTTAAGAGCTAAGGAAGCAGGGCATGTACACCCAGTCTGGCCTACACTGGGAAAAAAAAAATCCCAAACCAAACAGTGCATACAACTTATATAAACTGATAGATTTTAAAGTCTGAGGTAGGCTCTGTGACACACAATCACATAAAGAACTCTCAATCTTTTCACACAAAACCGTCAGACTTGGCCAAAGTTTCTCTCTTCCAGAATGAGTTTTCCATGTACCAGCTTGTTCATGACTTTTCATTGGTTCTGTCACCCCTTCATCCTTTTGCCTCTGCCATCACCCCCAACATCTTACTGCTTTCTCAGCCCAATGGTATTAAAAGGTTTAAAATTTAACTTAAATAGGATATGAGTCATTCAACATTAAATGCAGATTGCTTCTCCATCTACATCTCTGCTCATGTCTTTATGCAGGGTAGCAAATAGAACCTAATCTACATAGAAAACTCGTATAATAATCTAAAAGTAGTAATCCATGCAGTTCAGTATGGGATAAATTACAAAAATTATGCAGATAGAAACATTACTTGCCTTTTTCCATTTAGAAAATTTGCTGTTGCCTCCCTGAGATAAAAAATTCAATATCTTAATTAGAAAAAAAGAGGAAGTATCTATTTCTCTTCCCCCCCTTTAGCCACACAGATCTCACAGTGGCTGCTGAAAAGATCCACCTGAAATGAGTAACACCAGTGTTGTATTGTGACAGATCAAGGACATCTCAGTTTTAAAAATTTCTTTTTTACTAGCTGAAGCAGATGCCCACAACTGATGGCTCCACATTTTGTCTTTAAGGGTTACCGAATTGAAATTTAGAGAAAAGCAGCCTTGCTGTTGTATTTTCATAGTGATGCCGTGACATCTGGAATACAAGTTAGTCAATTTTACTCTTAGTTAATACTCCCCTATGGCAATCCACCCCAAAAACAGATCAATTACAATCACACACTTGTGCTGAAAGTCTGTTAGAGGAATGTGTGACCTGATAGTTAAAATCAACCAAAAACAAACAAAGAAACTTTATTTCTGGTGATGAAGCTGAAAGTGCAAGAGTTCACATGAAAGGATACCTTTCTTGGTTCCCTCTTTTTATTATCTCCGTCTTTTGTATCATTATTAAAGACCAGGATCATCACTTGAGCCTCAAGCTTCCATTTGCAGGATCCAGATGGGGACTAACTCTGTGTTCAGTCACACGGCCTTCCTGTTTTCATGCTCCTGGTCTGATGGCAGCAGGTTAAAAATTTCTTGCCTGTGGATGTGTAGTGGTAGATGCCTTAATGCATATATGCAAAATTTGAGGCATAGATTTCTAATAATGAGTTGGAGTGAAGTCAAATATTCTGTACTGGTACCCCACAGATTTGAGCAGAAAATTCTCCATTATGGAAAAAAATTACAAAAATGTCTAGGCAGAGCAGCATTGGACAAATTTTCTTGATGATAGCAAAACTAGTTTTTCACTGAATAGGGTCAATTGGTATTTTTACAAAATAAAATTTTTATTTCAAATTTATTTTTTCTGCTAAGATTTGTCTCAGTTTTAAAGAAATACATTATTTCAATTTGGAGCTCCAGAAATATTTAATAATACACTATTTTTAAACTACTAGCAGTAATATAGGATGGGAACTAAGAATCTGTAGAGAACAATCTGCATTGCAAAGATTCTATTATCTTTTTTCTCTCTAATGACTTTCTAAATATTTTAATTTTCATTTTTTTTTCTTTTTCCATATTCAAACTGTTAATAGTAAAATGCTACTATGGTTTAAAAAAGAAAAGAATCTAAATACATTTTAAATGTATTAAAATCATTAAGTCATGCTACTCAGTACAAATTGAAATGGTTTTTTTCTTCTGCAACAAAATTTGGGGGGGGGTTGTGTATTTGTTTCTGGTTTTGGCATCAGCACTGTCTTATCACAATGAATTTTAGAGCCTTAGAAAGAGCTGTTCTGTATAACCCTGATGAAATTACCTAGATACCTACTGAAGCTCCCTAACTCTGCCTCAAAGTTTTCTGTGCAACTTCTGCCAGCATTCACATTTTAAACACGTGATTTTGTCGGCTGATGGGTCTAACATAAGAACAAGACTTGGTAATGAGACATCAGCAGCCTGTAGATAAGGCGGTTTGACCTTGCCATAGGAAATTGATGACCACATTTTTTAAGATACACAGTTATAGATTGAGAGTCTTTTGGAAAGGAAATGTCACTATCACTGTTACATAGTCAGTATATAGCAAATATGACAAAACCATATAAATCCTGTAATCCTTTGAATATCAAGGTCCAGATCTGCTCTTTCTGAAACCAACAGGGACTCTGGTTCAACTTCTAAATAACTTTAAAGAAATTTTATCTTAATATAGAGTAACAGCTTATGCAAAAACTGCCACCATTTGAAAAAAAAAAACAAAGCATCGGTCTGGGTATGGATAGTGGTTCTGGAAAAAGAAGAAATCTCAAATCTGAAAGAAAATTTGGCTAAACACAAGGTACATAAATAAAAACTTCTGAAACAGTCTTCACCTGGAGTACTTCAAATAAAAGGGAATTGTAAAAAATGTTACATTGGAACATAACTATCGAAAGAAAGAGTGAGACCATGCGTAAATGCAGAGAATGTATGGATAACATTTGAAAGACTATTCATAAAGAGTGTAGAAAGTTTAGTCCAGGAAGAGTTTACAAGACCTTCCTTGACATTCAGCAGAAAAGCTGTTGTCACGCCATGATTTCTTTGATAAGCCTTGCCTGAAGTTTGTGGTACTTCTTCATGGGAAAAATCTAAGCCACACAAAAACATAGTGGACTCACTATTTGAATATTTTCAGTTTTCACAATAAGAACAGTCCATCATGCTCCAAGAATCCTGGAATATCTCAGTCTTTCAGAAGATGTTACAGATCTGGGGTTTTTTTCTTTGTCCAGGACCAGTTCATTATCATTAATTAGCAATTTCTGGATATTGGGATTGCAAAACTGTGTTTATCATATCAAGGAAGTCTCAGCACTTAACAAAGTGGAAATTGAAGAAACTGTAAGGTATTATATGAGAAAAGGTTGGAGTGCAACTCTCAGCTTCAAAGCTTGAACAAACAAACAGAGTAGATAAAAAGTGGTTTTCTTGCTCCTCTGTGCATTCAGTGGAAAGAAACTATCAAACTTTTGCCCCCCACTGATCCAAGATGCATTAAAAATCTCTCTCAGTTGAGAGCAAAATGTGTCAACCACCATTTCTATTCTGGTTCAATTTAAGGGGAAAAAAAAAAATCTATTTTTGTAAAACCTGTCAGTGAAAAACTCTCATCTAAACATTCTTTCATGCTCTAGAGTTGTCCTGTATTTCATGTCTAATGGGCCAAATTTAGAGAACACAGATGCTGATAGCCAGCATTGACCCATGCTGTGTGTTGACAAAAGGCATGTAAGTGTGGCACTATTTTTGTGTGAACATAAGACAGCAACTTAATTTAAAGCATCTTCCAAGCAGTTTTGGTTCTCTCTGTTCATCAGCTGTAGAGTGCAAGTACACAGTACTTTTTGTATCAGATCAGTGAAGATGGTGAGCTCAGGGCTTTCCTAGGCCATTCCTAGAGGTTTCTAAAAGAGATACAGAGTCCCAAATACTGAAAACAAAGCATGCACGGTAGGTATGGAGATGGCAGTAGGGGAAGTGAGGAGCTGACTCTCTTCTGCAGTAATCAACTTACCCTGAAGTGAGAAATTGTCTTATTGCTACTGCAGCACATGGCACTTACCAGGGTTATTGCAGAACACTCATACAGTTCCTCATATGATAATTGTAATTACATGTGTTGCCTACATCTCTGATCAGGCAGAGCAACAGGCATGCAATAGTCATGTATTAACATTTGAGGAAAAGCTATAATTGAAGAGAAATGAAGGCATGGAGGAAGAATATGACCTTTAAAAGATTAAAGGGAGTATCACATTGCCTCTATCAGTGTGTGCTGAGACAGAACCTATTCCTTTTCAGATGCCTCTTTTTCCTTCTTTTACATTAAAACACTGAAGCTGAGCACTTATGAGTAATGGTGCAAAACCGGGATGATACTTCTGAGCAATAAACTCTCATGTGAAACCCTGTCTAGGAGCACTGTAAATATTTATACATTCTCATCTAACCTTTTTCCACAAACCTTTGGTAACAGCAGGGAGCAAATGTTATGATTTTAGCCTTATCCCAGTCTAAATCTTTTCTTGATAAGAGTGCTACACACAGAACCTTTCCCCCACATATCAGCTTTTGTTGTGAGGCTAAATTATTGAGCCAAATGTAAGGAACAGACCAGCAAAACACCTTTCTTGAGACTGTAATCAGAAGCTAATTTTGTATTAATATCCATTCTTGTTTCCATCTAGATCAAAAGAAAAGGGTGGGGGACCCTTGAACCATGGAATTTTTTTTATTTCTGTCTTTCTCTGGAAATAGGTTTTGGAAATTCTTCTAATTGTTTTTGTTTATAATAGGACCAGGATAAGGCATGCTGTCCTGTGATATGTTTTGGTGGCAGACGTTTTAACCAAGATGTGACAAATTTACAATGATCTCCATGGTACATGCCAGCTGCTAGGGAATGCATTTCATTTACCATTAGGTCAGTCTACTTCTAGTGTTCAGGAAGACAGGATGAACTGGGTGTCACTGCCTGCGAACAAACATGCTTCATACACCCAGTATCAGTAAACCACCCCAAAACTGAGCTCACACTTGTCCTTAGTATTTCCCAGTAAAGTGACCTAAAAAGCACATAGAGTCAGATGTCCTTTAGCATCAAAATGGTAAAAAACCCCTAACCTTGACATATAATGAGAAAAGTTTATGTCTAGGGACTGCTCAATTCTGCAAAAAAAACCCCAACAAAAAACAACCAACATCTAATATTCTTATTTTGCATTCCTATTTTCACTTTTTTGTGCACTTCCTTATTTGGTTTCTAACTTTTAATTAATTTATTTGTTTTTACTGTCTGCCTCTGTTCTTCCTTCTCATACTCAAAAGACAATAAGCCTCCATCCAAGTCTTGTGCACACGAGCAGCCACTTTCCCAGAGAGACCAGCAACACTGGCTGACAAACTCTTGTTGGAGGCTAAAAGTGTTGCTTGCAAGAGCTCTTCCCTGTCATCAGCTGCGTGAGGGACAACATGCTAAGGGCCTACTTGGTATCAGAAGGGCACTGTCTCTCACGTTCTGCCTACTTTTTTTCTTTTATTGTCCACTAAAATACCCACTTCTGATGTGTACCTAGTACCCATCTCCAGTGCCTATTTACTAAACATTAAAAAAAGTACCCTTCATCTTTCCCACAGATTGTCTCTAATGTTTGGGATGAACTACCCATCAAGGGTTTGTAAGGTGGATTAGCCGAGATAGAGCACATCACCAACATGGAACACAGTGATTTAATTAACCATGAGCATGTGTGTCACAACATGAAAAGGTAAATCCAGATAGATGTAAGTTGCACACTTCCTTACCCATCATATTTCATCATCACACTGGCTCAAATCCATACGTTTAACCCAATTCTATTTAAAGGCAAGAAGTGTCAAGCTGTCCAAATTTTGAACCCAAGGAATAGCTGAGGAGCTCTCCATACTTGCCGAGTCAGACAGCCTTCTGTCTCATGCATTAGGTGGTCTTATTAATTTATTTCAATACAACTGGCCATTTCGGTCTTCCCTTTTCTGTGGTTAAGAGGGATTCATCAAACTTTGCATCTATGGGAAATCAGGCTGACTCAGACTTGTGAGGTCCAAATACTGAAGCTGGTTGATGTGCTGTTACATTATTACTCCCATGGCTCTAGCAGTGAAAACAATGGACACTACAGAAGAAATGCTGTACTTAAACCACAAAGTTGCATAGATAGTAGGGTTGCACACACCAGGTGGACTGACATTGGAATGTTTTGCACAGACTCTAGAAGCAAGCTCAGAAAATAACAGATGAGTCTGTTTTCACGGTAAAAATCATATGAGAAAAAAGAAAAACTCCAAGCCTTCAGCTTCACGCTCCTAATCAGAGATTTTACATTACAATTTTACTGCATTTTCCTTTTGATAAATTAAATATGATTATTGAAAGTGACTAAACAACTATGTTCAGTAGAATGACTGGAAAAATAATGAAGATGGCAGCAGATATTATTCACAGACACAAGATCCTATGTATATATAATCTTAGATATTGTCTTTTAGAGCCCAAAGCAGAGACAACTTTAAAAAAGCAGCAACACTGGAAAAAAAAATATTAGTGCACTTATCACCACAGCAGGAAGAGACAGCAATACCAACAGTAAACATGTGCCTAAATGGCTCAGCAGAAACATCCTCCTACGTCTGATAGCTCTCCATACACAGAGCGATTCAGTGCCCTTTGAACATATACACAGTGTTTTCTGAACCAATTATGATGCTGGCATATGGTCCATTTACCAAGAAAGAAAAAGACAGACATTTAAAAGCACTGTCATGACCATTATGACAGAGAAAATGTTGGCCACTATTACAGGGCCTGAGCCAACATTTATTTAAATAAATGAAAAGACTTTCACTGACTGCGGAGTGTACTTTGGATCTCGTCCACAGTACTTGGAGAGTGTTGCTGATATTCCTGGCCTCATAAAGAGCCAGAGACTGTAGCACCACCAACACCTAACTAAACAGAAACTGTTCTTTTAAAAAACCCTATGAGGAATAATAGGGAGGAAAGCAAAAGGTTGCCTTGGAATTCAAGAGGCTTCTGAAAATGAATGATATGACTCTTACAAAATTTTAATGAACCTGTGTTATTCAATAAAGTGCTGTAGCTGTGTTGCAATGTTCTATTGATCAAATTACTGAGTATGATTAATGAGCATTCTCCAGTAAATGCTATGATAGTTTTCTATAAAACTGTAGCAAAATAAGACCACATGCAATGTCTTGTTAAATGTTGACCACGAAGTCCTGAGAGAGATTTGAGGATACAGCATTGTGCTTACAAGTCCTAGAAAGTGTTTAGTTTAGAGTCAACCCTGAGGAAGTGTCTGTTTTCCAAGGAATGATTGCACTGCTTTGTGCAGTGCAACAAAGTTCTGGAGGTATCTTAATGCCCTGCTGGAGATGAAGTACAGATGATTCTGGTTGGGAAGGGTAGTGAAGACAATCCAGCTTGAGCTTATTCAAGACCAACAGGAAATACTACAGCCCAAAATGAGACGATCAATGCATCTGAGGATGGCATTTGGAAACATTTGCATTAACAAGGTTCCTCTCTGGGTACAGACTTTCACATATATCCCAAAAATGGATTACCAAACTGATGCAGTTCCTTTTTTCCTCATTTTAACTACTACAGATCAAACCCTCCGTTATAAAATTCATAATTTACCAGGTACTTTCACTGCCACCTCAGTATTTCAAATAACTCTTAAACTGTAACCCATGTGTTTCTTTTTCATTCTTGCAGCTATTAAAATGATGCAAAGCCCTGCTTTCAAAAAGGTGTGCAACTCTTGCTCTAAGCAGCAACATTTTTCAGAACAGTCTTAAGCTCTGCCAGAAGTTCACAACAAAGTGTGAAAAAAAACCAGCACAGAAGCAAATGACAAGGTACCTAGGACTGTGCAGGCATCAAAACCTGTGAAAAGGTGCTAGCACTGGCCTCATCCTGTGCTAACATAGCACCAATCCTACATGGACATCATGTATTCCCTAGAGTTGCGACTACATGTGGTGTGCTTGCCACTTTCTCTCCTCCAGTTTTGCTGTGCAGGGATGCTTTCTTCCTGAAGTAAAATGAAGCATAAGAGTGTTTTGGATGAGCAGACAACACGGACATGACATCTCTAAAATATGACCTACTCAGTACAAGTGCAAAGAAAGAAAAAAGCAGTTTCAGTAAACGGTTCTCTAAAAAAAAAATTAAACAAACAAATCAACTCTCAGAGGGCTGTGGAACAAGAAGAATTGTAAAACTTCCTCTAAACATTCATTTTTGAGGTTTCTTTTTATTTAGATTTGAAATTTATCCAAGATTTTGACACAAAGTATACTAAAACAGAACTTAGAACCATTAATTGAGAACTAAAGTGACAGAACAGTTTAGAAAAACATAAATTCAGCAGTGCTATAGCCAACAAATCTGACTGCACTGTGAAGCAGACAGCCAGCGCAGAGCTCCTTACATCATCCGAGCATCAAATGTTGCCAATAAAAGAGTTTAGGTTGCATGGAATATATAACCCAGAATGACTGTATAATAAAAATATATGAGTGTTCAAAATTTTATATGGATTTCAAGAAAGCATTTCATATTGTATCAGCAGAACAGGAAAGATAGAGTGGTAAAAAGAGAGAAATATTATATTGACTTAAATACTAAAAAAAGTGTATCAGTAGAAGATGGTACAATTAAATTATGTACGCTGCTTATCATATTACTTATTATGGTCTCCAAAGAACAAGCCAACACTAGTACGCAGGCAAGTTCTTTTCTTGGAAAAATAAACTGCTGCCTTCTCATTCTGAGAAAATAAGTCCTCTCTTTTAGAACTGATGTGTCACCGGCTACTTTAACACCTAAGTGCTTTAAATTCTTTAATGTCTTCATTTCCACATGCCTCTGGAAATGATGCTATTCACGTTTAACAGATTATTCCGTTTTGTTTTCTAAGACTAATGAGTTCTTTTATTGCCTGTTTCTGTTTAAGGAAACTGTAGGAGCACAGGTCTCACTGACTGGAAAGAGCTGAATATCTCATCTGCATTACAAACTTTAAAAACAATTTTGGGCAGTTGTCATGACAGGGAACTAAATCCAGATTACCCTAACCACAGATTGGTACCTTAAATTCTGAATGACTTTTTTTTTCTATTACAAGATGGCATTAAGCCAGCAGACAGAAAAGTGGGTAACCAGGCCATATTCTTAAAAAAGAAGTGAAAAACAAAATCTTTACTGCTAGTTAAGCTCTCCCAAGGACACTTATATGGCTCCTATCAGTTAGACTTAATTTTCATGTCTAATTTCTAGAACTGGTGCTGCTCCACAGCAACAGAATTTTTGTAACAGAACTTAGTAGTCATAGAAGCATGACACAACTTCAGCTTTAAAATAATAATGATGATGATGATGATGATAATTATGGCGAAGAAGAAGGATACCAAAAAATAAGAGAGTGAGCGCTCCATAAGTAAGCTCTGCTAACAATATGTAGGTATCTAAATGCTGTTCACTCACATAGCCCACCTCCTTACCCATCAAAATCACTGGTTAGTTAATTCTTATCATGCTGCATCATATTCAACATATTCAACATCATTGTCAGACAACTCTGACAAGAATCATTAACAAAGAAGCTTGTTCATTTAACTTAGCTGACTCTTAACTCATTTAAATTAATCATTTTGAATGAACTTTATTTAGCAGAATAATTCTTACAAGTACCATCTATATTTGTTGGGAAAGAGGTAGGGGGATACAAAAATTTAGGATATAAATTTGGGACATAAAATGGTAAACAAACAATTGAACAAAATAAAAGGAATAAACTTTATCCAGTCATCCCATGGATCTTCTTCAATTTAAAATAATAAAGAGTGATGGGGAACGGAAGCAGCAAGTACAGTCAGAGGAACTGATTAGAGAGACTAAATCTTAACAGTGATAATTCATGAGGGTTGAGGGAAGGAGAGATGACTCAGAGCGATATTCAGAGGCAATGTATTGGCTGGATCACCTGCACTTTATCACCTTGGCCTCCACGACAATATTAAGAGAGAATCTTTTTGATCCGGAAAGAAACGAGCAAAACCTAACAAAAGAACACTCTCTACTTCGCTTATTTATGCCACTGGTAACAGTGATGAAAGACGCAAAGGGAGCGTGACAGCCCCTGAATAAGTCTGTAATTACTTCCATTTAAAGATGTTACAGCTTCCAAGGCACCGTGCAAACAGTTTTGAAATGAGCGACATTGCACACATCTGGCAGAACAAGAGAAACATTAGCCAGACAGAGGAGATTAAGCTCTGAAAATGTCAATTCTAAGACTAAAATGGTTAAGACTTTAATGTCAGTGATTTATTCAGATAACACCCATGAACATTAAAAGGGCATGAGTTATGCTCATAACTTCCCATGTGTCAAGAATGACAAGACTTTCTCAGAGTCTGCTGAATAGAGAAATCTGTCAGAAGCAGATGGGAAATCAAATTTTTCTGAGAAACAGAAGATTCTGATCTCCTCAACAGAACCTACAAATTACTGTATGAGCCCTAGCAAAGTAAGAAAGACTATGGACAAAACCTTAGGAGAAAAAAGAAAAAATATCAGCACGTGTGCAACTGAGCTGCAAGTAGCTGGTTCATGTCCCTCACCATCAGTGCTCTGTGGCTTTGTATACACCTAAGTTTATGAAGCTTGCTGCCTATCAGTAAAATAACCTTCTTCTGCAAGTGAGAGTTATGCTATGATGTGGGATGGCACAGTGCAGATGGCATAGGTCATGATGAACCTTGAATGTTAAAAATAAAACAAAACACAGGAACAAAGTATTGAACAGGTGTAATTTGTGCACTCACTTGTGAACAACCTATGCTCAGCATGACTGCCTTTTTGTTCAGAGACTACCTCCACTTCTGAAATAAAGAAAGAATCCTCAGGGAAAGGAATTCCCTAAGACCACTCTGTCAAAGGTAAGGTAACTAGCACCCTGCACAAGCTCTGTGTGCACCCCACTTACATGAAACTTACCCAGCTCAGGACACAATCACCTCTCGAGTTTTAGAGATTCTGAGGGCTCTGTGCTATAACCACTGCTAGGTACTCTCATGCCACTTATAAACACTTTCCTCTGGACTGTGCTACACAGACCAGTGTTCACGTTCTCCTAGGACTTTCTGTCTGTAATGAAACAATAAAGAAGCAATGAGTTAGAAGATTACAACTGAATAATCGCCTAGCTACAAAATACTGCCTGTATGAAAAATACAGCAACTGAAATTTCTTAACATTTCCTTTTATGGATCTTGCTTTTCACTGCTCACTGGTTTGCTAAAGTTTACCTGTACTGGCTTAAAAATGAACTGTTTAAAGGAAAAATCAACCCCACAATAATCTACTCAGAGAGACTGCTTTACTCCTGCTGACACTACTTTTACAATTACAAGTTAGTTGGTGCTCAGTTCCCCAGTGTCGAGTGCTGAGCCCTTTTCTTGTGGGAAGTCAGTCAAAGCTTAGCTATGTATGAATTTTAACAGTTACAGTTGATGTGGTAGAAGCTCACCATTTAGGAATAACACTCTTTCTTCCTCATAGAAGAAAAAAACTGCATAAATTTATTACTCCTTATGTGGGATGTCCTATGTTAGGTCAAGTGGACTTTTCCTGCAATTGCAAGTACCTGAACCAAGAACATTTCTCTTTCCACCACTGTTGGAACCCAGAAGCTTCCCAAGAACTGGATAGGAGAACATCCAATGTTACAAATAAATGTGGGGAGGAGATGTGGACTGGAGGAGTTGTAACTTGGGCTATACCAAAGAGATCTGGTTGCTGGCTGAATAAAGCTGAAAGATTTAGAGGAAGGGACACAGATTTTGTTCATTTCAGGCCAAGTGTGTCTTGGGAAGTAACTGAGACCACCTATACAAGATAAACAGGAAACAGGAGTCAGTGCTGCAGGGGGGATGTACCTGTAAGACCCCAGTGTGCAAGACCAGGCCTGAATGAGCCAAGCATTAGGTACAGAGAAGCAGATGGATGAAGCAAGGGTCTACAGGAAGAAAAAGCAAACTGTGCAGGTCATGCCAAAGAAAATAACCTGGGAAAAGGCAGAGGAGGAACTCAGGAGTGGATGTAGAGAACACAAGAAGACGAGTAGGTAAATTTTCTGACCAAAAGGATGGATACAGGTAGAGTTCCAGAATCTGCCTGGAAAGGAAACAAAACTGGAAGGCAAGACAGATGAGACTGGATATAGAGGAGTCAAGCAGGCTGAAGAAGGATCTTTGTCCATTAAAGCACACTTCAAAGCATGAAAGGGAGACGATGAGTCCAAGCTTCCCCTCTGCTTCTGAAACCAGCCACTGCCCTTACATGGCTCACCCACAGAAATGTGTCAGTCAGCAGGGGTTTTGGCCAGTGTTACCTCTAGTGGTGAGTTGGGTCAGTAGTGAGCAGATGAGGGTTTTTCGCAAATATTTTGTCATAATTTCTAAAAGCTAAAAGCACCACACAGTTAGTAGAATGATAAAATTGAAATGAAAATGCTCAAAATTACAGAAAATCCCCAGATTAAATTTGCTTTTGCTGAACACAATCACAGGCAAACGATCCCCAAATACATATCCCCAACTCCCATTTTGTAGGGATGGTTCTAATATTGCACTTGCCAGAACAGCAATAGAAGTAAAGTGTTTACCAGAATTCGGGTCATTTAACTCTATCTTCTCCTTTAGGAACATAAGAGGCACCACTGAAGCCCTTAACAACCACATGCTTCAACTTTTGCTCAGCCCTAAATTGTTCAGGCAAATAGACTACATGTTCACTGTAGGTCCCTTCCAACTTAAGTACTCTATTCTAGTCTATTCTAGTCTAGTCTATTTATCTTTTGCAAGGCCAACTTAACCGGAAAGAAAAAGCACAAAGCTTTAGACACACTAGCCCTTTTATCACAGCTACAGCAGCACTATTACTACTATGAAAACACAGAATTATAAAGCAAAATTCTCAGTTCAGACTAGGAAAAGTTCAAGGCAAAGAAAGATAATGCAGACAGTATCCAATAACATGCTTGGCCAGACCAAACCCTTTACTGCCTATTTTCATCTACTGGTATGAAAGTTTTTGTGTTGTTTTCCTTAATAAAGAGAGGTGGTTGCCATTATAAGACTTTCAGAACTTCTCAGGTTTTTTGTGTTCATATATTTTTTTCTTCCCACATCATTTCTTTGGTAATACATCATCCTCTCCACCCTTTGGAGCTTCTGGTGTGATATTATTGAATAGATACAGCGCATCGATTCTGGACTGCTGGGAATTACTGGCTGGCACAGTGGGTAACAGGAAAAGTATTAACTGTTGCAAATAGAGTCGTTTCTTTTGTGCAGAAAATGGCTCCCTTCAGTTAAAACTAAATATTCTAAGCATTTCTTCTTTATGTTTTCCCAATTTCCAGGACTTTTGAAGTGGATCCCTGTAATTTGTCTTCTTATGCAACATTAGCAGATAACTACTATAGAGGTTTTGATGTTCTGTATTTGTATGCCTGATCCTTAGCTCAAAGCTCTGATTTTCACAACCTTCAGACAGATTCAGAATTGATTAGTGCTGTGTAACATCTTCCAAGTTCCACCTACATATAAGAAATGTCAGACGAGCAATGCAGCATTAGGATGAATAAAGTGCAGTAATCCAGGCTGCAAGAGGAAGAATTTGCAGTATCACAATCAGCACACATTGTTGCAAAGCCCGTGTGCTGGTTTACAAACAGTGCAGATGGCAACACAAGTTCTAGCTCTGGCAAACATATACAAGATTAGATTTTTTTCCCATAAACTTTGTTAAGCTTGCCTCCTCATAGATATAAAGCTAGCAGAGGCTCTGGGAGAGTGTACAAATCAAGTCTTACAGGTAATGAGAAATAAAGAGCTTTAAGTATAAAATAATGCTGTTCTCAGTGGACTCCTTCTCATGCCAAATTATATCTCAAATGTTTGTGGTGCTTCCCAAGGGAGCGTCATCATTCTGAAGAGAGGAAATAATGAGTGCACCAACAGTGTACATAGGCCATCCAATCTTAATGACATTTGCGGTAAGACATCGAGACTGTCAGTCACAAATATTCCATTGCAAAAAAACCAAGTAGTTACAATAAACTAAAGTTCCATTATCTATATATTAAAGCCTCTTTGTTAAGTGCATCTCATTACTGACTGAAATATTTCACTAGTGAGTACAAACACTGTCATTGGAAGCTTTTAAATAGATTACTTTTTCTTTTAAGTTGCTTGAATGTGATTAAGGATCTAAACTCTAGAAGATGTTCTGACCTTTTAGGAGCTCAACTGAGAAGCAACTTGAGGAAAAGTAAAAATTACTCAGATTTAAAGTCAATAATGATGAGGCAACACATATCTTGGAAAGGACAAAACACCAAGAGGATGATGCTAAGAAAAATTGTGGTTAATAACAGGAGAATCTGAGCTAAGAATGAAGGAAAATATAACAGAAATTATAAAGAATATCAGGAATACCCTTTATAATGAGTTCACAATAAGATGTAGCTAAACAGGTTGAAATAGCTTTTCTGGTACATAAGAAGAGGAACAATAGCCTGTTATAAGAGGAGTTATAATGCCTCATTTCATCATTTCTCGAAACTGATAAGGCACATGCAGAAAAAAATTGGAGGTATTTAAGTAAGACAGTGATGTTGTATATTGGGAATTGGAGGCAAAGGTTTCTAAGCTGATGTAAGGCACAGACTATTAGACTAGATGAGTGGGTAAAAATTATTTTAAATTATTCCTTCTTCAAGCCTCCTTTTTTACTATCTCTTTTTTCCCCCCACACTTCCCAGAGCTATCAAGCATTTCTTAGCAAGTATAAAGGCCCTAAACTACTGATGTGTACCTTACATCAGTTTATATACCTTAATTTGACAATTAAATGAGGAGTGTGAGGAAGAAACACAAAAGAGCCCTGCAGAGTGCAGTTTTGTAACATAGCTAAGTTATCCTGATGGCATTCTCTGCCAGTTTAGCTACCAGAACTATCACACCACTCAGTCATATGTCACATCCATATTTGGGCCAGAGCCACTGCAAGTCAGGAGGATGGACAGGGGGCAAAACCCTTTGCACCAACAGTTAGAGGATTAATGTAGTTATAATGTAAAATGCAGTGGGGGTACAAGTAGAATGTGGTTTGCAGTAGAATGTGTGTGTTGGGGTGGGGTGTGGGAGAGGGGTGGGGATGGAGTTTTTAAGTTTGAATTCCTCCTCATGAGCAGGTCTCTGTTCTGTCACCTCTCGTGGACATATTAACATTACTACTGACATGAGCGGGGGAACCAGGAAGAGGTGTGGGGAGAAAAGGGAAGAACAATATTTTATCTGAATGCTTCTGCTGCAGTTGAACTGTCTCAGATTCAGGAGGTTCCAAAGTCAGACACAGAGTGGAGAGTCCTTTGATTTAGCAGATTCTTGCAAGATGCCATTCAGAAAAGCAGATAGATATACGACATGTACACCAGGGCCACTACACATGATCAGGTTATTACTCTGTTTGGCTTTTGGATTTCACAGAGTTAGGAGAGGATTAGTAGAGTTTTCAAAGACAAATAGCCCTTAATAGACTGACTACTAATTGGAAATATCATATGCATATGTATGTATATGCATAGGAAAATTCCTGCTCCCTCAATGAGCATTTCCCTTATTCAATGAAGCTTCAAGCTTGAGTTGTTGTTTTAACTTGTGTAACTGCAAAAATTATTTATGATGCTGACATTATCAAATGCATCTACAAGATTTGTCTGGCTGACCTTCTAAGGCTCTGATTTTCATGACGCAGTGACTATGCATTAGTCAAAAAAAAAAGTAATTCTTTTATTATTTCTATTACTGCTCTTTGATTTTATTGTCTGTCTGGTTTTCCCCCCATGTCCCTAAGGAGGTTGGTCTGTTTTCATTATGTTCATCACACTGCAAGAAAATGGGAGAAAAAATAGGCAAACACAGACATTATAATGTAAAAAAAAAGCGAGGAAGAACTCTTTGTATCACACCACATTTAGGCAAAGACAGTTTCCTCATGTTTCAATCAATTTCAACACTAGGGCAGCTTTGGTTTTAATTTATTATGGACTTCTTCAGGGTTTGCTGTGCCATAGCTTGAGCACATAAACTTAGAAACGTTTCTCTGAATCCACCCAAACAATCCCACTTAGATCTTTCAAATCTCATTGAAAGAGCTCTCTGATGAAAACATTTGCCTGATGTGTCCATTTATAGATATCTTTCACTCATGTTTTCCCTCCCACATCATGTATCTTCACTTGATGTTATATCCATAATATGCTTATGGAATCAAACTATCTCACATGCATACATACACTCATATTTTCTTCTTTGCTAAATCACCCTAGAATTGCAATTCTTCTGCCCAATAAACATCCTCCTTGATCTGTATAGGTAAAAAGACTCTGAACAAATCAACTATTGGGGTAGCAGACATTATAAACAAAGCAGAACAAGTCTTGGGTCTGCCAGATTAAACAGAACTCATCCCAGAAAAAATCATTTAGTCATCACCGACTCATAGTGTATTTCAATTTTACTCAACAGAATTAGCATCCTCCTCATTTTAGTTGGTACAGGAAAAATAAATTATTTGATGGAGGAGATCCAAGTGTATCTGTACCCACTGTTCTTTAATTTGAGGCAATTTTTTATACAATAAGAACTCCAGTCACACTTTATTCCAATTCTGCTACATTAAGTAATGGATTTATTTCAGCTTGGTTTAAGCAAGAACATTATGCTCCTATTGGCAAAGCCTTTATTTCTCTGTGACATCTCAAAAGAAGAATTTTTATCAGCCTAGGATGCCTCCTGCAGATGAGTCAGGAGCATCTGCTTTTATCCATAATCTGAATTCCTCCTCTTTTTCACTCTTAAGATTGAAAGCAAGAACAATAACAACCATCCTTTGAAGCCCTTCATTCGATAACTTAGAGCAATAGCTGGGATTAACAGCTTCTGCAATATTTTTTGCTTTCCTATCACCTGGCTTCAGAAACAGTTAGATAAGATAGAATGGGTTTTTTTTCATCACAGGTGAAATGCACAGTAAGAAGCTCACTTTCCATTGAGCTCAGAGCAGAAAAACTGCCAAGAGGGAACAAGTCAGACCTAGGTCATCTTCTGACTTTATTAATGGACAAGGATAGAAAGAACAGAGCCAAAGTACAGAGTTCTGCTGGAGCCAGGCACATTCAGAGCATGCTGAAACCGGTTGTAAACAGGTTCAGGCTTTTAGGGTTTTTTGCCCTCTGTCTCCAAGTAGCTTCACTAGTGCAGCTACAACTCAGTGTGCTCTAAATAGCTTTGTATTACTTTAGGCAATTCAGAAACATCATTTCAGAAAGACCAGAGTGTATTAGAGCCTTACCTATGGCTCAGGCAGCTGCTTCAACTATTGAGCTAGGATGAAAACCTCACAATGTAAATATCACATCTGTTTAAATTTTGGCAAGCTGTTTAGAGGTTTCAGAACTAGGTGAAACTGGGTGTCACTGCAGGAATTTTTTACTATGGCTTCCAGAGATCAAATCCAAGCTCAACAGCCATTTATCTAGTAGAATCAGCAAATAATTTTGTTATAAGTCGTTCTGTAGAAAAAGTGTGAGCATACAATATATGGAAGTTATGTTCTGCTATTTAAGAGTGCAGACTTGTTCCTCACATGCCAAGTTGCTTGTTTTAATGTCAGTCCAAGGCTCCAGCTGTGAAAATGAGTTCTGCAGCACTTGCTTTGCCTCTCACACACGTGCTGTCATCCTGCCCTGTGGTATTTCATTACACAAAAATGCACAGCCTTTTGACCAAGAGATCCAAAACTTGGTATCAGAACTGTGTTTCTTATGGCAATTCAGATCATTTCATATTATGCAGATCACTCAGCACTCAGGACAAGGAAGAATTCTTTCTGCAAACCGTCTACACTGAAGCTGCTAGATGGAAGCTATAGTTTTGTGAACTAAGTAGAAATTTGGAAGCAGATACAATTAAAATGGATCAAAATTCTTATGGAAAAAATTATTTCCATCAGAAGTATAATTCATGGAAATGTGTCCACATCTCAGTTTTTAGAAGCTTCTGTGAAAACTCTATGACATTGCCTTTGAAGATCTTGTAAGCTTCAAGCTAGCTTGTATAATTCCCTTAGAAAAATCTCCCAAGTCTCATGCTCTGAGCTTCACCTTGTTGCCCGTCTTTCAATCAAGGCTCATAGGGCTCTCAGCTCTGAAAACATAAGCGAGACACAAGGCTGCTGATTCTTTTAGCCTCATCATTCCCTTAGGACATTTTCTGCCAGAAATGATACCTGTAAGTGAGTTCATTTATGTTTTGATAAAAATAAATTAAATAAAAACACTCCCCACACTCAGCAGGGCTAGTGGACCTGTGACTGCACCAGTGTATATGGACACTAAGACAGTCCAAAATTACAGATATCCAGGACTTCCTGGATATCCTGGTGAAGACCACAATAAGTGAAATGCTAAATGAGAAAGTATCCCTTTCTAAGAAGGGGAAATGAAAAGAAAGAAACCCACAAACAAACCCCGAATAAATTTGGTCAGACCACTGACAGACTCAGCTGAACTTATACCTGGCTATAAAGAGACAAAAAAGGCAAATCTTCCTATTTTGCATACCAGCAGGATAAGAAATTCAAATACCTATTACAAAATGAAAGACAATTTCAGAGAAAGCTGACCATCACTGACAAGAGATGGATCATGACAAACTGCTATGCCTGTAGTTGGAGAGATGAATACATCATTCCTGTCTGGACACAGACTGGTCTAGTTTTTGCTAAGATGTAATTGATTATCTTGAAACTAAACTTGAAACCCCCTACAACTGCTCTCCATAGGTGCATTCATTGTTTTGGCAGAATAAATCACAAACTACAATCACCATCAGAACTTATGCACATTGTATTCATTTTGTGATGTTTCTTGACACACATTGGGATAAACCAAACTTCAGCCAAACTTAAATTCACATAAATCCATTTGTGTTCTTCCTAGCAGGCATTTTGCCTACATTATTTACTTGATAATTATTAATTTAGATGTTAGAGGCAGTTTGGGTTTTTTCCCCGTCTTCCTAAGCAAATTCTATTTTTGGCCTAGTTACAGCAGCCATCACTCTCCCAAAAGATCTAACATTTCCAGCATTCTTTGTTGGAAAAAGTAGAATCTGTTTCTTTTTCTTTTTTTGTCTTGTACATAACAGTTGATCACACAGTTAATTGGATATGCAATAAATTCTGGTGGTGTTAACCTCAAGACTGTATAACTTAAAAAAATTTCTTTAAATATATAATTAAACAATATTATAAATCCCATAAGTTGAGAACATTAGAAATGTGAAAGATTATGTAGTATGGCACATACAGAATATCTCCCACGCAAAGGTCCAAGAAGTTCAAAAATATTATTTGAAAGAACATAGGATACATTCATGACCAGTGAATTCCACCATGTCATTGTACAGACTGGTCAGCCAAGGCACAGAGCCCCTACATAAATCATCCTGCCTAAAGTTACTCAGGAAGTAAATGGGAGTGAGAAGGAGAGACACAAGCACCAATCTTGGCTTTGTTTGGTGCTCTGGACACCTCCAGCACACCTGCTCTGAGGAACAGGAGGCAGGTTAATGGCTTCAGTTGTCACAACAGGCACTACTTTTCTTTGGTAAAGGCATAAATTGTGCCAATATCTTGGGTTCCAGTGTCTTTAGGCAAATAACTGAGGTTATCATTCACCAGCTACGAAGTAAGACACTCCCTGCTTGTAGTTTCTTCTGCAGTGATAGCAGAGAGGTCAGTCATTGTACGTGGCAGCGTGACAACCATAAAAGGCTACTCGAAATTAAATGTTCTGAATAAAATTGTTGTTTCTATTCATATCAATGAATTTTGGCAAGAAAAACTCCATGTTTACATCTACAAAAGCTTCAAATATCCCTTTGCAAAGAGAGTGAATCTCGCTACCTGTTCCCAAAAAGGATCAGGAAACAATGGGAGAGATTTTAAATTTTAAACTCTCCATTTTAAGACAGTTTTTGGCACTCCATTGATGGCCACAGAATTCAAGAGCTACTGTTTGAGGGACTGCTGGATAAAAGCTCACATCACCTTGAGTTTGGACATGAAAAGCAGGGAGTGTGTCAATCCTCTAGCTGCATGAACAAAACCAGGAAAGAAAAAGAATATAGGTGTAGAAAATAACAATATTTGACTACTAAATGATATTGGTTTCTCATTCATAATTACCAGGATTTCTTGACATATGAGATGGAAAACACAGCTTCCCTATGCTAGGTACCGTACTCAGAGTGAGGGTGCACCAACAGTCTGGACATATGTAACAGCGGATAGAAAAAATAAAGAATTAAAGCACAAGGAATTAAGATACTGATTCTTCACTCCTGACTGAAATCCAGTTTAGTCCTACCTAAAGTAGGAAGCTAGGAACCTGCACTTTCTCTGCATGAGTGATGAAAGTGAGAGAAGATGAAGTAGTCCCTATGTTCTTCCCTGCTTACTGTTCACTAGAGTCCTGGCTGATGCAGTTTGCTGCTCCCACCTGTGACACCAAGCCACAGCAATTTTCTCTTGTTTTTTGGTGATTCAGTCCCCAAAGCTGAGGTGGGAATTCAGTTTAGAGCTCCTCAGCCAGAAAGGCTGTCTTCATAGGCAATTTTCTAGTGCTATGAAATAGTACTATTGTAGTTTCACAGATGAACGCCTAACCCAGAAAGAGAATACTTTTCTTTAAATCAGTTTAAGGCAAAATAAAGTTATAAGTTAAATGGAAAAGAGACACTGCCACATAAGTAGAACAATGTCCACACAATAATTACAGGGGGTTTGATTAATATTACAACCTGAACTGGCAATGACTGCGCAGCATACTTGCGTTATGATCTATGGCCTTATCCATAGGAAAATACTACTTTTTAAGAGATGTGTAGGAGTGATATCATATATTAAAACATAACTTCAGCAAAGCTAAGGACTCACTGGTTCAGATGCTAACCAAGTCCAGGCAGTTTCCAGCTGCTTCAGTCTCTTGCACTGCTAGCAGAATGAATGCTGTATCCCTTTGCAAAGAAAAGAAACTCCTGCACTTGGTTGTAACCACCCAAATCTGAACAGAGACACCCACAGAACACGGAGCTGATGTTGTAGTAGAAAATCCCTCACAGTGCTGCCTTTGAACAAGACCCAACCCAGTGGGTCTAGATTTAGAAGTGTCTGCCCACCAGAGTGAAGTAAGAATTTGTATTCCAGCGTGTATAGTGATAAACACCTATTGTGAAACTGTACCTGGGCTAAATTTCACTACAAATTCACATTGTATATGTTGAATATATCATGCACTGTCCAAAATATGAAGAGACAGGAATATTACTCAAACACCAGAGCTCAGAAACACTGGCATTTTCAGAATATAAGCCAACTTCATCACTCAGCATTGTTCCCTCCTGTCCTCTTAAGCAGCTGTACCCAAGGCCTGGGACCTTTGCATTTAGTCTTGTGCTGCCAGCACCTGGGGCAGCCCATAGCTCACCATCCAAATCAGCGGCTGATTTCAGCTCCACCCTTGCTCCAAGTGAGAGCCCTGCCCATCCCTAAACACTACAGAAAGGGGACAGAAGCTCTACACAAGCTCTTCAAAACTAGTAAATATCATTTAGAGCTACCAAAAAGCTCACTTCAGCATCTGTCTGGAGAAAGAGCCATCCCTACTGTGAACCATCCAAGACAAGGGAAGGCACAGGGTGATGGAGAGGTCAGAAAACCAATCTCTTGCCCATGAATAACCTGGCAGGATATTAATCTGTCTGTCAGAAGCAAAAGTGATGTCACTGCTGTTCTAGCAGGCATGAAGGAATTGTTTCTCATTGGCTCTGTTTTGGTCAGAACATGAGATTTAAGCAGGAGAAAAAAAAAACAAAAACCAAAAAACACACAATCTCAGTGTTCCCCTATGAAATTCTCACAAGGCTGAGATTAAATAATCGAACAGCAGATCACCATTCCAGCCCATGGCTCCAATCTAAGAAGCACATTGACTACTTGTCAGCAATGACAACAGGCATTTGGGAAGCCAGGGGACCCTCCAAGCAGAGAGAGTGCTCTGGGGACAGGCAAGGGCATCTGCTCTAACCGAAGGAAAAGTGGCAACTCCAATTCCCCCAGTGTACAAAACAGGATGGAAGATCTCCATTTGCCAAGAGTTTTAAGGGAACTTAAAAATGAGTTTAAAATCATTAGCTAAAAATGTAAACATCCAGGCTGAGTTCAAGGGCAAAGATTGTATTAATCATAGTACTTTAAATGTTAACTATTCAAGATTTCACTAATATACTTTTCCAACAATAAGATAATGGAATAATACCAAAATACAGCGCATGTTTATGATCTTTTAAGATCATAATTTGTTTTGATTACATGAAACAGCATCTGCTCTGCTTTCTCTTTACTCAAAGCACCAAGAATGTACCTAATAATAATATCACTGTATTTTAGAATTTGTCTTTCTGCACGGTTCATTAGAGTGGAATTCTTCCAAGGAAAACTTGAAAATATAAACCAAAATATGAGGAGAAAAAAAAAATGTGTCAAGAGTACTGAATATTTGCATTTGTTTTACTAGAGTCATTCATTTTTGAGAAAAAATGTCTCTGCTATACCTCAGACTCTGCCTTATCTGTACAGAAGTCCTAATCTTATGTTTATGCCATGCACTGGAGTAGTGAGACATAGGCTATAATCACTGTGGTGTACAATTTTTAATTTCCTAGCAGCAACATTTTTTATTGTGACTGGCAGGCTGTTTATAGTTGTAATTTTGAGATGTGTTTTTGTTCTTGTTCTTCTGGTCTTTTATTAACATACTGCCAGATATCACTCTATGATGGCCCATGCTGGGTTAGTGATAATGTTGTCTGCACTGGCAGGTCTACCTTGGCAGATTACGGGCATAAAATGGGCAGGGGGCAATCAACTTGTCAGAATATTTACAAATTTCAAATTGCTATATGCACCCTTAATGACTTGTGCAATGAAAAAGATTGCTATGTCACTACATCTGCTCTGCATGAAAAATGGTAACAGTTGGAGAAGATGGGCTGAGAGGGAGACAGTCCTCATTAAAAATAAATAACTGTGATTGACATGAAAATTGGCCTATGAAGCTAAAAGAAAGGTAAAGGCATTTAGATTTAAGTGGCTTTATTGGGGGAGCTTACTGAACCTAGAAACCTTGCTAACCTTACATAGACTCAGCTGCAGAAACAAGTATCAGTCTTGTTATAAACGAGGCCAGGACTTTTTAAAAGTAAAAGTCACTCGTTTATTATGAAAAGCAACTAGGAACGGAGTCCCAGGAGTAGCCCAGGTCCCACCCGACAAGCCAGAGAAACAGTTTAACAGAGTGAACACTCTGGGTGCTCCCTCGGATACCAAGCTCCTCAGGAGAACCCGGTGCGGCGCCCCGAGACAGTTCTTATACCCCTTGCTGCTTTGTAATTGGTCTGGTGTAAGATCCTCCTCCGATGGCTTGCTTCTAAGGGTTTTGTTGGTGGATAGCTTTGTCTTTCTCAGGGGCGTCGAATGATAGGTTCATCTTCCATCCAATAGTTTCTTTGAGGCATTGACATTCCTTCTATTACATCAATCCACAGAATCTTCCAGAAGTCTCCCCATCCTTCCCATTTACCACCCCACCTAGTGATCACATACAAACATTACAACTATACAACTCCGCAACCCCCAACCCATTTAATTAACTCATTAATTCATTAATCCCCATACAGTTACAATTATTTTAAAAATATTAATTTCATTTATAACAGTCTTATACAACAGCTATTATTCATGAAGGTACCCCCATCTCTTCCCCTGGCTATATTGATCCAATACCACTACCGACAATTTAAAAACACTACCATGGCTTGTTTGTCTTACACTTGTTTCATCTGCAACATGTTGTCAAGCAATGCCATGCAACAACATTCTTTTTAACGTAACCTATTGCGTTGCACAGGCATCCTTACTGCATTTTCCTTTTTCTGACTTTCTTTGCCTTTCTCTGCAGTCTCCATCCCTAGGCCCACAGAACAGCCCAATTCTGATTTCTCTAGAGTGACTTCCATTATCACTTAGTCTGCTCTTTTGGAGGGGGAATAAAGACAACAATATGTTTTATTCCATTGTTCTAGAACATCTTTGCTCATTTCTTTTTCCATAATGCTCTCATCCTCCTGCCTTTTCCTTATTCTCTGTACTTCCCTTTATTTGGTATCAGTCTATTGTCAGGATCAGAATTTGATGAATTCCCGTAAAATTTGCCTTTTTTACTCCCGTAAAAAGTCTTTACTCAAAGCCTCCATCACAGTCTGGGACTTCTGCTGCCATGCTGGAGACAAGCACGGGGCAAAATACCAGCTTTTCTCCCACAGAGACCAGATATTTCAGCTGACACATTAAACAAAAGTACAAAGCCATTCGACAAAGACGTTCATGAACCACAGCATCATGAACCATGGCAGAAATTGACTGCAACTTAAAAACCACTATGTGACCATTCTTGCCATGACAGAAAGCCACTGATTGTCCAATTCCTCCATCGCATATCAGTTTTCAAGGCTACCTCACTTTTTCTTGCTATCCTCTCAGAGCTAACGTGAGGTGGGGAAAATATTTCAGTCATGGCAAAAAGCAGTATGAACAGAAGTTAAAACATATATATATATATTTCAACTGCTTTGAAAACTGAATTACACTTAAATACTCATTGTCTGTATGGAACCAACTGCTGAGAGACCCATCAGCATCCCTGCTAACAGCTTCCTCACCCAGCCCTTCTTCCTCTTCAGAGGTTTAAATATTATTCCTGCCAGAAGACAAATATAAGACCATGCACCCCACACCAACCTAATCATTCCCTCTGGTGACTACAAATTTTTTGACTGATTAGAGCTTAATACTAGAGTATTAAGAATACTGACTGTATTCTTAATGAGGCTGTTTTGTGGTAACAGCGCAAGGTCATTAGGCAGTGAGATGGTGATGGTGATTACACGTGTAGCTGCTATGTATCACTTTTATCAACACATAAGTAAGCACTTCAGGAAAATGGTAAGTGTCATGTTAGATCACTCTTGGAGATGGCACATGAAAGATGAGAGAACTGCTCTGACAAATCCAGAAGGCTAGTAGTAGAACTGGGTATATAAACCAGGTCTCCTTAATATCAAACCTGTTTCTTATCCACCCAGGAGTGCTTTCTTCCTAGTGTGTTTTTCTACACACAAGACCTACAGGATTTTTTGATAGCATAAGGCTTTTGCAGTTTAACTTTATAACTACAAATGAAAAAGAGTTTGAAAGGTACTGCCTGAAATACGATCTTTTACTTATTGTTTCAGTATAGTTTACCAGTACAATTTTTCATAATCTTTGAAAATGTTAAAAAAAAAAAAAAAGGGTAACAGTCTGAGCATCTGGTTTGTTATAAAATAGAATACGTTTACCTAAAAATGAAAGATTTACAAATGCTTTTAATGTTTCTATAGAAACCAGAAAATCACAAACCAGTTGTGTCAGAGTTGTTAACATTGGAATCACATATGTTTTCTCCGTATATATGCAAAAACTTATTTCCAGCAGAAAAAAAACTGCTTTGACTTCAAAGGAAATAGAAGTGATGGCAAAGTCTTTTGAAATCCAGGGCCCTTGCTTAGCCATGGACCAACAGCAACATGAAAGATTCTCACCATATGCCAAATTTCCTCATAACCTAAATCTTTACATTCACTCACAGTCATGTATTTCTTACATTTGCTATGTAAGAAGCCATCACAACACACGCACTTCAACATGAATAAGTACTTTTTACAAACTACCTCAACTTCATCCCAAACAAAAGCACAAACCCATTTATTTTGCTGTTTCTCCCTCTTGCCTCTTTTTAAGTACTGCCATAGGAGGTCAGCAAATATTTGAAAGTGAGGGCATTTTCTACAGAAGAAGTAGTCATTATGAAGAAGCTATTTCATCCATTTGATGTGGCAAAAGAAGTTGAGATTTATACATGCAAAAATTCCCATCACAATCAAGAAGCCAGTGCATACATAAAGTTGCACCTGTACAACTAACCTGAGTCCCATGTACTTCTGGGCATCTTGGTGAGACTTCTGCTCCGAGTATGGAGCTATACCCTAGATCCTGAGAGAGAGGCCTGGGTATCTCGACTGTTCACCAGTTAGATGGAAAGAATCAGCCTTCCGTCCTGATCATGTACTTCTACTGACGGTAAAGGGAGCGTGGAGCAACCACAGCCCTAACTGAGAGACTCACTCAGAACAGGGGAAATGGATATAATTCTCCAGGACGATCACCATTTGTGCTAACAAAAGTCTTCGGCAAAAATTTTCAGACCTGGAACAAGCTTGACCACAAAGAAAAAAAATCCATCATATATACTCATTAAAAGCCTTAGTAACCTATAGCTGGAACTCTGAGTAGTCTCTGAATTTGTAAATAAAGTTATTTTTACCTATAGAACTTTGTATCTCATATTGAGAAATACCTGAACTCACCAGAGTACCAAGTGAGACTTGTGGGCAAGCTACATTTCTTGCAGCCTAAAGAGTCAGTTTATAAGGTAAGGTAAGTAAACACAGATGGCACCTTCAATTTAATCCAGTTGAGTCCTAAATATTAAAAAATTTCCATGAAATCTTGACTTCAAGAATTAAAATCTGTTAGTTGTCTCTGCTGTGATTTCTGATCACTAATACAAGACTCATGAGACTTTCATGTTGAGATATTTGTAAGAAAGAGCAATCCATAAGCATGGGATAACATCACCATTAAAGAGATCTTCAGCAGATCTTTTAAAATCTTTTTTAGTATAGGCTGCAATGGTTCTCCATATTAACAACTGATAAGAAGGATTAAATTCTTGTCACCCAATTTCAGCTACCTCACAGTTTAATGGCTTATTAAAGCTAGAAGTATAAGATTCCTGTAACATCAACACAGATAAAAAATCTCACATAAATAAAATATAACCAAGTGCACTTAGGAGCACACGAGTTTTAGATGAGAATAGGTGACTAGACACCTGATTTTTAGATGGATAGAGTTAGGCGGAATGAACTGTTTTCTGTCCTTCTGCCCCAACCAGATTTAAACGTTAGCAATTTCTGTGAATCCTGTGTTACTTTAACTAGTATGGTAGGTAGCAGTATTGGTTTAGGAATTACAGTCTTTAAGGAACTGCTGGAGTAGACTCGGATTAGTTTAGTGGCTGATAAGGACAAGGAGAGAGCAATATGTTCTTCTGGAGAACTGGAATTTCTGCGTCAGTGGTGGTGTTAACATGCTAACAACATGCTAACAACATGCCTCTGAAAGACTGGCTCAAGTAGACATATTTCACAACTAGCTCATAGTACATATCTGAGCACATTTTTCTGAGACAGATTGGACAGCATAAAGTTATAAGGATTAATGCAAATACTCTTCCTGAAAACAGTGGCAGTAGTAATGTGAACAAATGCTCACTAAAATAAGTCATCTACAATGTGATACATGAAGGTTGCCACCTATCAATCAGAGCTCTTGAAAAAGGCAAGGTTGAGCATTTAGTCTTCCTTTAGTTTCCATGGTTATTTTAAGGTCTGTAAATGACCTCTCTAGAGAAATTAAATCAAGCATAGAATTTTTTTTTTAAATACAGCAAGCACCATGCCCCAGAAAAGAATTGTGCTATCTGTAAGTTAGTTCAACACTTTTTATACACACGTAAAAGGTATATAAATTATTTCATTGACATCCTGCTCCCTGGCATTTAGAATTAATATTTTATTAGTAATCACCCAAATACACTATACCAGGACTCCCAGTGAACTTTTGCTACACTGGAATGTAGCAATAACATACTAAAATTCCTTACTGTTATTTCTGTCTATTCATTAACACTGCCACAAGTACAACCCTGCCCACCCCACTGTACACAGGAGAACTGACCATGTTGCTACCAAAAGAACTGCTTTAGGATAGAAGCAAAAACAGAAGAAAAACTGTTCCTCCTCAAAGAAGCCAAAATCTACTTAGTGTCTTTCACATATCTGCAGATATTTTCTATGTTTATTTTCTCCTCTCATTAAGGATGTTGTTCTTTTTTATTAATTAAATGGAAAATATCCATAGCCAGTGATTGAATTACCCCAAAGTACCTGCTTAAAAAGATCGATATTGATCAAACTAAAGGGTAGAAAGTACCACTAGTCTTCTTAATGTAAGTGATTTGGCTCAAGGAAGGTTTTGATCAAATTAAGTGGAGGATCTAATTAACCTGTGATTAAATTAAGTGGAGGGCAAGCTATATAGGCATAAATCCCATACACATTGAGATGAAACTAATAGTAATGCACATATTTACAGAGGCTGCCAGGGGAAAGCATGCAATAAATTCAGGAAAGAAAAAAGGTCACAGAAAGAAAGGGAAAATAAAGCATGAGGGGATTAGAATACAGAAAGAAGATAAAGACAGCCACAGATAATGGTCACCATTGGAAGAACATTAGCCAAGCCTGGGAGATTAAAGACTGTGAATATACTAAAGCATGAAAAAAAAATCTTCCAGATTAAAAATCTAAAGAAATACAGAACTCGGTGATGCATATTGAAGTAGAATTCCAGAAGCTACTAAATAGGCTCTTGTGCAAGGTCAAATTATATCTGTCTATAGTTTGTACCTCATGGGCAGCATGTGATGAGGTTAGTGGTAGGGACAAGTCCAGTCACAACACAGGCAAACAAACCCCATGCCATTCCTCCACGCAGCAGACCATTGCTCTTTGAGAACTGGGATGTTTATGGCTCTACACTTACTGAAGAGCCATTTGCAACAATTCAAACAGATATCCTTCCTTGCATGACCCACTTTCTTGTAAGAGACCACTGCCTTATTTCTGTCCCAGGGCTCTGAATATTATCACCATAACCTATTCCAGAAGAAGCCTGTGTGTTTTCCACCCACTGCCAAAATCCTGTTACAGCAAGGCTGAAACAATAGAAGTCAGAGCTCTTTGTGACTCCTCACCACCCAGTTCTGGAACAAAATTATGTGTCTTCAAAACAACTGGCTTCAAAATTAACACGCCGTTTAAAAGAATGAGAAAATCTTAAGGTGGATGTCAAGACAGGCAGAAATCCCAGCAGTTTATGTGTCTTTATCTCATAGACACTTGCCTTTTTTCTGAAGTTTTAGAGAAAGAATTGTTGAGATTGTGCAGCTTCAAAAAAATAAGGCCTATATATGTCTTTTACACTTATTAGACCAGAATAAGACATTAATTTTGAGCCTCCTCAGATTACATTTTGAAACGCTGGTAGTTCTCCCTTTATTCAATCTGGGGCAGTTATGCAAACTTTGTTTAAACATTTTTGATACATTTGATAGATTAAAAAAATGTGTAAAAATAATTGGCTACAAATTTTTCAAGAACAATAAGTATGAACAATAAGATATGGAAATTAATGGCATTATAGAATTTCTGTAGTTCTGCCAGTTACTTGCTAGCTGCAAAAGATTACATAAAAACACCATTCCAGATGTAGTAGTTCCATTCTACCAAGGCAGTGGTAGTTTTTTCAGACAAAATTCTCTACTAATTATCATTTCTTGCTAGACAAATATTGCCCAGAATGTGGAGACTTCCCGGAAGTGCAAGACAATCATCTAGATGATAGAAGCTCCATAGTATTTCAGGGCTCAGTGACACCTCTTGTGTCTTCTTGAAACCTACCTGTTCAAAGACCATAGGAAATTACCTTAGTCTCCAATTTTACGCAGCACCTCTACTTCCACATCTATTGGCAATTTTCCACAGTTTTGAAGTCTTGTAAAAATACAGCAGACAGTAATTTCTGAGAAACAGAAAGTGCTTATAAAGCTGAAAATTCATCTAGCCAGCGTCATCGCCAAACCTGAAAACCTGACATATTTTTCAATGTTCCAGTAACACATTAATATGGATTTTTTGTTACATTGTATGCATAGTGATGATTTCTTTTTTAAGCCAGTAACCAGTAACAGTCACAGGCAGCCTTTTTTTTTCTCTCCCTTTTTCAGTCAAAGAGATTTACTTCTACACAAAATAGCCTCCATTTTGCAATCAATAGCAGCACTGAACACTTTGATTGGAAATCATAATGTATAATGAACTCCAAGACTCAAATGGCAGAATACCTATTTTTCTTTTCTGAGCAGACAAATCGAGATCTCTATTATCTCTTAAGTATCAACAATTGTGCAGTGAAGATATTAATTTTCCATTAACATGGAAATTATACATCTGACTGCTGTCAGCTGTTTTATGTTACTGGAACAATGAATTAACCTTGCCCCATGCTGGCAACTCTGCAAAATTAAATATTATATCAAGAGCATGCCTTTCCTAACTCAGATGATTGCAAAAACTTCGTATCATAAAACCTTTTAAAGCAGTTTAATCTTCTTTTCTGTGTGAAGTAACTGAATCTTTTTATATAGTGCCTGTTCATTTCTGTACATCTAATAGTAACAATAACTTAACACAAGGTGTAATAATATTTTTCACTTCATCTCATCTGGGTTGCAGAACTTGTTGCAGCATCTTTAGTCTCCTTTGACAGTTCTTTTGGTTTCTTCTCTATAATCCATTATACCCCAACTAAAATTGGCAGGTACCCTGCCAACAATTAGGAACATTGGAATTTCCCAAAAAGACCTCTGGTTTTCCACTGTGTTGCACATAATCATGGTTTCCATGACCTTCATGACATTTTACCACATGCCCTGAAACAAAGAGGAAAACTAGATAACAAACCTAAAGAAATGGCTAAAACTAAACCCGTTATTTATCTGGGTTCTCATGACAGCCACAGATTAATGGACAAATGACCCCACTCAATTTCTCTATTTAGCTTTTCAGACAGATTTCCTTCAGTCCTTTGTATCTTAACTCCTTGTTCCTCAGAAGGTACTCACTTTTGTCTAATTTCCATCTAAGGAACATGTAGAAACATTCTTGCAGTTGCTTTGAGTTTATTCTCACTGAAAAAAAACCCCAGGTGTTAATAGCTACACTAGGTCAATAAAGAGTGCATTGGCTTCTTCAGTGGAGAGCAGTCCTTTGAAAATTCCTTATGTGTTTATTAACTCCTGTGTTTTACACTATTATCTCTACCTGTGGAGAATAATCAGCCCCTTATCCTGCTACTTAATGTTATACACACTTAACACTGATAGACTTCGGTGCAAGTGATTCGATGTTTATTCTCTAAGCAATTTGAACTTACCTACCAGGTTTGGGTTTGGTTTTTTTTCAAATATTTATAAGCAGCTGGGTGTACTAGCAGGTTAGCTGTACCTGTGGCACTTTAACTCTGCATACATAGCACCTGTTTCTTAGGAGGCAGAAGGATTGGTCTTTTATATTTCTTTTTACATCTTTTCAAGGAAAGGTCTAGAAGCATCAAAACAAAGGCAAATTTTGGGGAAGAATCATTCACTTAGCATGTCCCTAACCTATAATTCACTTTGAGAACAGTGTGTAATATAACATTCCCACAGAATACCTAATTTAGGAGAACGGTGAGGAATCAATACTGACTTAAAGTGTGTGAATACTTCTTCCCTCATCCCTTGCTTAGATATAAAAAAGTTAAATATTCTTTCTGTATTAATAATTAATAAAGATTTTCATCACATTTTATTTTAAACTGAAAGTCTTGGTCTTAAGACAAAGGTTTTTCCTGGATTACCACCTTCTGCTGCTGCCCTCAGGAATGCTGAACTTATCTTCTGTATCTGACCTTGCTCTGCTTTGGACAGAAAATTTCTGGCTAAAGAAATCCTGCAATTCCTCTCTCCTTATCAGAAATGGCTTTCTTGCTCACCAGATGTCTGGACAATGGGAAGATTATTGGAGAACTACTCGCCTGACATCCAGTTCCAGGGTTCTAGATGCTTCTGCCAAGCAGAAGGCGCAGATGCATGGGAAAAACTATGGTCAAGGCAGAAGTCCAGTGTGTCTGGAGTTTTTGTTGCCTGCCATTCAGAGTCTTCCATGAAGGAAATAATGATTTTTCTCTCTTTTGGATTGTTAGATGTGGTTAGATTTCCAAAAGAACAATATCTGACTCGAACAAGATAATCTTTTTGACATTAAGTGGAAAGGTAGTACAGTTTCTCAAACAATTACAGAAGTTTTTCTATCACTTCATAATTGAACAATTTTTCTTTAAAGTTCGTGCTCTAAAAACAAGCAAGGATCATTTTTCATGTATTGAACCTTATCCCCAATGCCTATTTTTAATTTTTAAATTTGTTTTATGGATTTCAAAAATATTGTGGAAGAAATAGCCAGAAAAATTCTAGGCCTACTAGTAAAATCTTTTCAAAACTGTGAAAAATTGCACTTAAGGGCGGGTTATCACTGAGGGCTTCCAGAATAAAAATCCTTACTGCAGGTTCCACAACCAATAAGTGCATATGCTTTGACATCTCTCTATCAGTTTTGGCCAAAGAAATTCTGTTAAATGAATTGTGAGTTTGAGAGACCTAGGAAATAATTGCTGCCATGATAACTTGTACTAAGATGCAGTAATTTCCTTGATATTAGCAAATAAAATCAAACTATTTCAGTACTAATTAGTATAGAGGATAGTATAATATTTTACTAAAAATTCCTTCTTTCCATTCTGCTTCACTTCCTGGGCTATATCTTCCCTTTTTTTATGAGGCAGAAGTCGATAGAAACTGCATGTAAAGAACTAGGACAGTATACTGGCCTCTAAGGAGTTTGGATGCCCCAGGCAACCTGGAAATCATCCATCCTTCCTTGTTTTTAGTCTCTCACACAGCAGAGATACTAAATGTTACACAGCTTTTAATATGCCAGTTCACACACATCTCTAAAGAATATGGATATAATTGGCAATTGCCTAAGAAAATAAAGGAAACTAAAATACACCCAAACTCATAAAAAAACATGACAGAAAACTTCAAATATATGTTTTACTTTCTAAACCTGTGCCTCAAGCAGAATTGTGCCAGATGCCAGGCAGCATGGGAGAAAGACCAAAAATTCTGTTTTTTTAGGATTAAGTTTCATGAAAAGATTGCCTTTCACTTCATCTCAGTGAAGGACAAGGTGGACCCACAAGCAAGAGAGGTCTCTTCTCATTATTACACCTCACATGATGCAACCTCCTGTGACCTGATTTAGCAAGCTGAGTGATTCATTTAATGCTTCTTTACTTGGCAAAGTGCCACACAGAAATACGTTAGCTGGTGTTTGAAGGACATGGTTTGTGTACCAGACACTTTGTTAAACAGAATGAGCACACTGGGTCATACCAAAGGGTCACTTAGGCCACTCACCTCTTTCTGGTGGCGGTCAGCAGCATAAGCCCAGGAAACATCACAGGCATATCAGTATTTCAGGCCTAGAATAAACTCTCACCTGTCAGTGATCTGAGGGTCAGGACTTTCAAGCCAGTGTGGCATCTTTGCCTTCCACAGTTCTCTGTAATATTTTATCCTAGGAGTTTGTGCAACTGTTTTTCAAGTTAGCACAAAGCCGAGAATCCAGGAAGATTGTGATGGGCAGAGCACTGTGCTAGTTATCCTTTCGTCACATAAAAATAAAAGTAAAATACCCTTTGACCACATGCATACAGAGACCTAACATAGGAGGCAGTTGGATATGAAATTCCTCTACACTCAAATGACCGTCATCATACCCATTGTTCTAAAGGAAATGTTTATATGTGTCATTACAAAAGACAAAGCCAAAGGACAGAGAGGGCTGGGAACTCTGGTCCACAGGAGGAAAACAAGTTCAGATCTTAAAGGGTGGGTTTGTCTGTTTTGCTTGTAGAGTCAGGACTGTGGTCACAAACACATTTCACCATTTCTACATTTCAAACCTGGAGTACACCAACATCAATTAGAATGAAGTAAATTAAAAATTATTTCATTTAAACCTAATTATATCATTAAATACAATTTTTGTATTACACAAAAGGTTAATATCACAGCAACTTATTAAAGGAATTTCTGTGAGCCTCATCAGGAAAGGTAATAATTTAGATACCATATGAAGTACAAGAAAAATCCCTGTGATACATTTATCTGTATAAAATAGCAGTTTTCAAGGTTATTCATTCCATATGTCTTAATAGAGGTGAATGCTCCTAACTGGGAAACTAAATATACTTTGAGATTTATGAATTCAGTAATTGCATTTCGGGTACTAATTAAAAGCAAAGCCAAGAAGAATATTTCAGAAGGGGATAAAAAAAGTGACTTCTTCTGAATACACATGTACACATAATAAATAGTACACATATAATACCACTATTTAGAGTTTCTCTGTCTAGTGTTTGAGGAGATGTACATGCAGACCTCCTGGAATGGAGATTTACATGACAAAAATGCTGCCATTCCCCTGTCTGGTGGCTCCACAGGACACCAATCAATTCACGACATAATGCAATATTCTGGACATGGCAAAGAAGAAAGGAAGAGGCAGAAAAGCTAAAGTGGATTCTCGATTTTGACTCATGAAATGTACGACAAAATTAAAATGCAAAGGTCGCTACTTGTAAGCTTTAGAAGGGTTTTGGAAGCCAGTTCTAGATTCCAGAATTGTGCAGAAAGAGACTAGAAAAGTCAGGAAACAGAATGAAGGCACTTACAAAGAAAGAAGGTAAAAGGTCTGGGTACTAAGGGAAAACAAATGAAGAAGAAACTCAAGGACAAAAGAAATAGGACCTAGGAAACTGAAATTGCATTCTCCAGACAGATGTGATTCATGTATATTAATAATCTCTGAGTGGAGGGAGAACTACTAGAGTAGTGGTTTGGATAAGTTCTCTCTTAGTAACCAGTGATATCCACTTAGCACCATGCTGTATGTTCAAATTGTACCTGAGCCTCGGATTTTCTGCCAAAGAGAGCTCAACATTGGCTCAAACATTCACCAAAAGGATGAGGAAAAAGCCTGTAAGGATATGCTGATTCCAGGACTCATCTTAATATAGAATCCTATTTAGGGGTACATATTAATTTGTGTCTCTTTCACAATCATTCGTGGCAACAAACTGCTTTTTCATCTGCTTTCCCTTTTCTTTCCTCGTTGCTGGCTGTAGTAACCTCCAGGCAAATGGAGTTATTACAGCAGACTTTTCATCTTTGCTGGTATTATGTTTATATTTTAAAGAAATGGTTTTGAACTAGGAGTAGTAATGGATGAAAGAGCAAAGTTGAATACAGAGGGAAAATAGCCACATAGCACAGAAGAAAACCAAATGGGAGGGTAAAGATGACATTATTTGTTCAAAAAGCATTATGGGTTATTTTTCTTTCCTTCTTAGCCACAGATTCAAAAAAAATTAATGTTTTTAATTTTCTTATCTCATTTCAGACTTTTAGTGCCTGTATAAGGATAGGAAATATCTTGCCTTAAAGAAAACAAAAACAATCAAAAAAACCATCAAAAAAATAAACAATGACAAAAAAACCCATAAACCCCCACAATCCTTTTTTCATTATCCTAATGAAAAAATAGTATATTATCCATTTCCTCTCTTTGAGAAGCTAGTTCTTATACAAGATGAAAAATTGCCTTTCATCAAAATAACTTCACAAACAAGAATGTAAAGGTACAAAATATCAAGGCCAAGCACAACCCTCATACAAAAAATGGTGCAGTAGATGATGTTGCTGAAAATTGACATTTTAACTTCTTTTGATCTTTGCCACTTCTTAAAAAACACATACTAAATTCTCTTCCAATTTTAAAATTGTGTAGTTACTCTGAAGCCAGCCAGGCAGAGGGATATTATCTGACATAAAACTAAAGTCAATATCACTCTTTTTTGGAAAGCTAGATCAGAGCTTACTTGCATATGAAGATACAGGAAATATAAATGACCTTTTTCCTCTCAGCTTATCACACAGACAGGAGTGTGATTTTTGCCTTCTATTGGTTATGAGGGTGGGACAAACTAGTCATGAAATGCAACCTACTTGAAAGAAATAGCCAATCCAGTGGAGCACGTGTTGTAATCACAACCTCATCTATCTACTATATACACCTGAAAACATGAAAAGAAGATCATAGAGAAGGTCCATTCACCAAAAAACAGGGGACGCAATATGGAAAAAAACTGAAGTTCAACTTGTTTTTCCCTTTGTACAGAAGGAAACGGTGTTAAAGTACATAGGCATGTATTGCAAAAGACATCATTAACAAAAAAAATGGAATTTACCCAGTGCTACTCATCCCAATCTGACTCAACTTAGACCTCTTAAATACATAATTAAAATGAAGTTTTCCCTATCACAACATTATAGTGGTATTTTCACATTACAGTGTTCAGAGCATGAATTCATTCCTTGCTGGCAAGAATACACATTGACATTTCTTAGAAACATAGTTTTAATATTAAAGACTATAAAAATTACATTTACAAAAAAACCCCACAAGTTTTCCTACAGGTGGCAAAGATGCTTTAGTTAGAGGATTTTTAATTAGAGTTAGGAGACTTTGAAAATTCCTCATGGACCATCACAGTTCTGAGTCAATGATAATATTTATGGGCAATGGACACGTATTCTGCTCTCTGGTATTTATTTATTTGGCTAACAAAAAAATTTTTGCTTAGTAAAAACATCTGATCTGTTGTGAATGTTTCTGTGCTTTCTCGATTCAAAGTTTTTTGGTTGGGATTTTTCTTTTTCTGTTATATAAGGCAACATCTGTAGCAAGTTCTCTCAAACATGAAAAGACCTTGTAATTAAAAGAATGTCGTAATGAACATATTGGATAAGTTTATTTTTTCTTTTTAGCAGAAGATTCATGCTTAGGCTTTACATTTTTCTCACTAGCATTTTCAACTGCAGAAACTGTAAGAGCAGATTGCCCCACCCCACAAAGTCAGTCCCAGTATCTCATGATGTTCCTAGTTTCTGGAAACTGAGGAATTTTCAGAAGGATTTTTCTTTATAGACTCTGTCTGAAACACTAAAACAATATCTCTTTCCCCATCTCAATAACAGTTTAAGATTCTTTCTTTTTCAGTTGATTACAGTGAAGATTGATGGGTAGAGAAGAAATTGCCTGAAAATGGCATCTTGTGGCATTTTGCAGAAGGCAGGTACACATCATGAAGCTTGTACTCAGCCCAGTGGAAACCAGCCCTTGGCAGGGATGATCTGTGCTTTCCTGTCAGCTACAGCACAGGATTTGCCGCACTAGAACAACCCCCAGCCTCTGTCAACAGCCAGCACGTGGTGCATCAGGGCAGAGGTATGCAACACAAATATCCAGGAACATGGGATGGTCAATGGAGTCAGCACCCAGATACCTTCTCCTCCACCACTACTTCCTCCTTGGCTTTCTGAAGAATTCACTAAATATCTCCACTGTGTTTGGAGTGTTTTTTCTGTGTTGCCATCTTCTAGGTTTTTGCTCTGTTAGAGTCTGGTCCATGATGCCCTCTCAGGGGCTTTAAAAAAAAGCCAAATATCCCTTTTCTCAAGTAGCAGGGCAGTCCAAACTTCCAGCCCTTCTAATGGGCTTATCAGCAAAAGAAACATCAAGGTTGCTCTATGGTGTCAGCTCATTCCCAGTGTGATGATAATATTTTTAAAGAGAAACATGAGAACAATCCAGAGGAAAAAAAAGGTAGAGCTGTGATTCTGTAGAGATACAGATGCTTGATTTCAGACATATGGACAATAGGGCTAGAAGTGGGGTGAAAAACACCGGAAACTAAGGATGTAGCAAAAGCCTAGAAGAGCTTTTCTAAAGCTGATTCATTTCATAATCCATTTTATATTTTTGTACGCAATTGTTGCTGTCAGTTTATTTTCCCAGGATTTTTGTGGATTCACAGTTAAAAACCACCCATCATTACAGGTGTCCCCCAACTCAGTCTGAATAAAAAAGTGCTGTGAAATACTATAAGTGAGGCATCATGGTTTTACACTGTGAACGACCTGTTTCAGACTAAACAAGGGATGAACAGTAAGCTTCAATGAAATGCAGCAATTTCTTTTCCCCTCTGGCTGCTCACGCCATAGAGCATGATGACAGAGAAAATGACAAGTGAGTCACTAAAACAACATTATTGAAATTGACAGAGATTGAGACAGTCATATTTGACTCTAAAAGATGCAGTCTATGTGTATCTGACTGGGCTGGAGTTGACGAGTTTAGGTACCTGCAGGCTCACATCTGGTTATGTTCTAATCTAAATTCCAATGAGGTTATTGATTCTGTTTGTATAAGAACGCAGGTGAAGCTGGGTGGGCTTTACAAAGTAAATTGTTGTCTGAACCATGCTAGAAGTGGCTGCTCATCCCACATATAATGTTGTATGCAGTCACTTAGGGAATATGGCTATGCCCATTACAGATATTGCTGGCTCTCTGGAGATTAAATGTTCTACAGTGCTAACTCCAGAGATTTATAACTCTTGACAATTTTATGGCCCACCTTAAATAGTTGCCCTCTGTAAAAAAAGCAGCCTGTACTTAAAACAGTGTGCATGGTATGAGCTTCTTTACAGAGGTTTTATAGAGCACTAGGTATCAGCTGACAATTCACTCCGAGACAAATATCAGAGCCACCAAGGGGGAGGAAAAAAAACCCCAACAAGTGACAACCTTGCAATAACCTGTGCAGAGGCTTCTTCTGTCCCACTGCATACCAGCAGATCAACAGTGCAATTCCGAACAACATTGAAAAAGTCATCTTAATATTTGTATGCTTCTCTGTAATCATTTCTTTCTTCATGATGGTGAAAGTCCTGTTAAAAATGGAACTGAGTAAGCTACTAACAAATGGTACTTTGAACAGGTAAAAGTGATTAAGGCAGTGTAAGACTGAGTGGAGCCAGTGCTGATGGGAGCAAATGCATTGTCACTTTTCTTGAGAAGAGTATTATGGCAGAAAACTATATGATGAGGGGAGGAAGGAGCAATGTACGTTTTCACACCCTCCCATTTTTTAGCAGAAAAGTTTTGTGTCTATGTAGCTGATTTGCATTTCAGAAGATCCTTCTCCCAGGGACTGATATTTGTACTAACACTCTCACAACACACATAGAAACCCAGGGACCACATAGCAAAACTAAAGGGCAGGAGGCAAGGTCTGAACCAAGGTGATCATGAAGAACTACAATCTGGATTGTTTTCTCTATTTGACCACATACAGGACAGAAAATTAAGATGACAGACAGGGCCAATGTGCACAGGTTGGAGAGGTTAGGGCAGAACAACAGAAATTTTAAGCTGAATGAATTTTAAGAATTTTAAGAATGAATATACTGGAATTTATGTAAGATTCCTTTCAGGCTTTTCTGAAATAATTGTGTTGGCAGGTTCTATATAAAAGCCCATTATCAAGGTAACAGCTTTATTAGGTAGCTCCTTCACACATCTTTGAAATTCTAGTTTAAAGTGCAACCTGGCGCAATGCAAATTGCTAGAAAGGCAGATCAACAGCCCATTCTCATTCAAGTGCAGGAGTATAAGATAAAACTTGCAACCCTTAACCAAGGCTGGATTTAAGCTCCAGACAAAAGAAAGTAGAAAGATGACAGTAGAAGACGAATTCAATATCAGAGAGCAGGTTTGCAGGTGTTCCTGTGGTTTCATTTCCCTATGGACACTATTTGCAGAGAACAAAGGTTATAATGAAGCAAAGCAATTGCAGTAAATTACTGTGAAGCAAACCAAATACATTAAGTGCAGAAAGGACTTGGCACCAAGCTCATCTCCAGCTGAGCTGGAAAACAGCTCACAGAATGGTATAGTAAGTTAACTTTGACATTGCCCTCTCACAGTAGAAGTGTTGTAATGTGTGTTATTACCCACTGATATTAACGAGTTCAAGAACATTTGAAAACTCTGTATTGTGCATGAGCATCATACTTTTAACCTAGAATGCTTATGGGACCACCATAAATCCATTCTTTGATGAAAGACAAGGGTTTTACAAAAGTCATTTCTATGTAACTTCTCATCAGGTAAAACACAATGAATGCCTCAAAGTTTTTATTACACTCTTTATGGACTTGTTAGGATGCATAGAGTGCATCCTGAGGGCAAGACTGCTGACATCTCTTCCATCTCTACAGATGGTATCAGCTGTCTCTAGGAGCAAACAGCAGAATTTGAAATCAAATAGTGCAAAGCAGGCCAATAAAAATGTTGATGCATGGAGATGTTTCGGGGTTATTGTTTGTTTGTTTGTTTTTTAATTACTTGATATTACCTATGTTTTGTTCTGATCACTTGAAATTCCAAGCCTCTTAAAAAAAGTCAGTGAACCTATCCACAAGTGTCAGATCAAACATGGCAACTTCTTTGCACTTCAGCTATTTCCCACAGGCAATGCCCTTCTAGCAACACAGCATTTTTAATGAAACACTGCCACACACCACAGGAAGCATGCAGGTTTCTCGAAATTGACATGTTACTAAAGAAATCATGTCTTTAACTTAATAAGTCAAATAACCTGGAGTCTTAAGAACAACCTAAGTTTTACTGAGGCTTTACTGGAGTCTAGAGCCAATAGGACTGGAGATATTTCCCCTCATCAGAATAAAACTGATGTAACCCACATCCCACTTCGCACTCCGATGACAGAAAACCAAGCAAGTAGAAGCACATCCAGGTCCTGGAGTGTTCAGTAGAAACATTAGAACATATTAGCTGGAAGATTGTTGTTTGTATGGCTGAAAATTGGCATCATATTTTGAAAGAGCTTCCTTTCTGTTGTAAGGTGGCTTGGGGAAAGAACCACTTACAAATACATACATCTCCAAATCACACAATTTGTTATTTTCCTTGGAACTTTTCTTAGAAAAAGAAAATATTTCCATTCAACTTTACAGAATTCTTCAGAAGACACAAGGTGATTGCCAGACTGGCTCCTCCTTGAAAACTAAGGACTTTATGGATCCCAAAAGTTTTTCTTTGATCACCCATTTCTTTTCTGTAAAGTTCTCAGGGGCTTTCCAAGCAGCCTCTAAACGTAAAGCAGTTTTGCAATGCAAGACAAATGAGCTGTTTTTGTTAATACGCAGGTGAATTGGCACATGCCCTTATGCTCATCATGCACACAGGTGACTGTGCAGGTGCGAAGTTCTCACCTCTCGTGTAGAAAGGCTGCACTGACTCTCCCTGGGGCTTGGCAGGTGGTAGGAGGCAGTCCTGCCAAAGCTGCTCTTCTCAGAAATATGCAAGCAGCGAACACACCTAAGGAAGGACCAGAGACAGGGTTTCTTTCTGTCTGTGTAATAACTGACAAAAAAAACCCCACATCTGCTTTTTGAGCAGCCTCATCATAGATTCCTCCTTACTTGGGGGAGACTATATTATAGCTTAACCTTTGTTCCAGGGAGTATTTAGGCGCATAGCTTTGCTAGTAGACAACTGGAGGAAACTGAGAAAGCCAGCAAAGAGCACGGCATGCAAAAAGCTTAGGCACTCAAGGCAAATTCCACAGGGGTTTGAGGTTAACACACACGATTAAAAATTAACCATTGGTGAATTAAGGCCACCACATTTCTTGGATGACAACAATGCTTTAGGGTTTAACAGGCATTTGTTTATCTTTCTAATCAACTTTCTTGTGGTTTCATGAAGACAAACAGTAACGAAACTTGCAAACAAATGGCTTTTCTGTAAACATTTAAAAGATGCAATAGGATGCAATAGAATGCAATAGCCATGAAGCATTCAATAAAATCATACAGATGTAAAAGTGCACAGCAAAGAGTAGTTCAAAGCACCATGGAAAATCGCAACCAATATAAACTGAAGAGAGACTTTTTAGGCTATTCCCTATTTGCCAGCAAAGAAAAATAGCAGCTCTAAGGGACAAAGCAGGTGAAAAGCTTGCAGAGCTCTTCAGAATGGCCTATTATCACCTCAGCAACCCTCAGGCACACACAATTGATAGGCAAAAAGGAAAAAACAGCCCTTGGTGCCCAGGACAAAAACAATTAAAAAAAAAATTTACAAGTTGTGGTATATAGAATCTGCGGGCACTTTGACTATACTGATTAGGGTAGGAAAATAAGATGTGACAGAAACAGAAAACAATCTGGAACATCATCCTAAGGAAGAAGAGGAGGTCTTTAACAAGACCTGTAAGCCAGGTGGCTCAAGGTTTTCCCCTGAGGTGCTGCACAAAGCCTTTGAGATGACATCTGTGTGAAAAAAAGACAATAAAATGTAGCTGTTTGGGGCAGCCCCTGGTTTGGGCAGGCTGAGAAAAAGTTTTCTGCAGAGTGAAGAAGCAAATATATTTTAGCAATGGAGATAATGCCCGAAGATTTGACAGGAACTTCCCAAGGGATACCAAGTACCCAACGAAAAAGCATCAATTTGCTGCTCTTCTAAGCAGCAGTGGACTTCCTCCACAAGCACTTCGGAAACCCTTCTTTTTAGAAAGCAGCACAGACAGTAACAAATGGTTCAGTTGTGAGATACTCCATGAAGAATCATAATGCAATGTGCTACTTTTTAAATTCACCTCTTCCAGCTATTCTAGCTGGAATAACCCACGCACTCAAACCACCGCACTAACTTTTGAATTCATGTAAGATGTTTTTGAAAGAAGGTGGCATATCCTTGGTCCACATAGCAAAATAAAGGATGATGACAAATATTAAGTGGATGGGTTGGATGAAGTGCTTATACTCTCTAAGTCTTTGCCTATCAAAATCCTAGGTTAACATTGTTGAACTAAGATGGACAATAGGAGACAAATCTAGCTCATTCACTGCTGAAATTTTCAGCCTGCTGAATGGATATGAACCAGCACCAATCACATCCTGTGGTAATGTGTTGAGCTGAGAAACAGAGTGGCACATGAGCTAACATTCCCGATGTTTAGCCCTTCCTGTTGCTGGTAGCCTTTTAGAGACATAGTGTAGGCAGCTGTTGATAGTAATCACACTGAGTTATGATTAAATCTACCACTAACATGAACCAGAACTCAAATTAAACAGTTGTGTGAATCTTGAAACTATGCTCAGTTCCAAGCAGGAAGACAGGGAATAGGTCTCCTTGGGTAGGTGGCATACATCAGTTACCTTATCCTTCAGCCATTCAGTTCATTTTTCCACAGTGCAATCCCAGTAAGGTGCATTATTTCATCAGCTCATCTAGCTGCATGACAGGTTTTTGGAAGATGGTCCGCTGCACAAGGCAGACATGCCCTTAACCACAATAGAGACAATAAGCAAGGAAGGATGCTCGGTTACACTTGGTTGCCTCACCATATTTTGAAGTCTTTTACTATATTTGAGAGGCAGAAAAAAGTCAAAATGCCTTCAAAGTAAATTTTCAGACACAGAATACACAGAATGTGCAAACAAACAAACAAACAAACAAAATCCACTTATTGAAAAGACACCAGACTAAGGCAAGATGTTCAATTCAATACTGCAGGTGAACAAAACCAAGAGTTACTGTCCCCAGTCTCTTTCCTATATTTCTCCTTTTTTTCATCTATGGTCAGAATGTTTCATTTGCAACCCTGAAATATGTATGCTTAAACTACCTCTGTGAAATAATTTATGTATTCGCTATGCTCATACTGTCTTCCCAGCTGGATTGCATTTCACATGGGGTGCTGGATATGGGTCTCCTATGCTACGTTTCATTTAAAAGACCTTCAAAAAAGATGTAGTCCCGTTGAACATAGAAAGAAGAACAGAAAAGAGTACGCCAAGACCTCTCTTAAGTACTTTAACAAAATGATGATAGTCATTTACAGTCATCCCTGACTTCAAAGACTGGCTCATGATTATCCCTAGCAGAAAAATTAACCTGCAAACATATGCACTTCACATATACTGGCAAATATAACCAAATACCCTGAAATAGGCCAATAATTAACCAGTGAGATGAATGCTGAAAACAATTCCCAGAAAGAGTTTGGGAATTGTCTTAAAACAAAATTTAGCACTCAAAACAATATACCATCATGACTGACAATGTGCCATCTGCCCACGGATGATTTGGTTGACACAGGAGGACTATGTGGTCCTGTGGCCACCCTCACATCAAAGCCAAAATCTCCTTGACCAAGAAAAACCTAAGTAGGGCAGACCAACCTGCAAGTTGAGCAAGCTAACAGAATTTTCACAGTACAGAACAAATCCCAAAATAAACAGAAATTTTTGTGGTAGACATTTATTGAGAAGAAGTGGGTGATTAATTCATCAGACAAAAAAATTAAATTAACTACAACACTTTATTGAATGGTTATCTACAGTATTTACTCTGCTTATTGCTCCCATGTATTTAGCAACCAGTTAAAAATAAAGCTAAGGATCAAAACAGAGCTATATCCTACTTTGCTAAGTTTTTACTTCTTGTTTAATACACCAATATATCCTTCTAATCCATTGCTTGGTCTAAATTTCCTTACAATTTAAAAAAATTACTGACACTTGGGGTATGGAAATAATAATGGAATGCTCTGAGGCAAACAGGGATTAATTGTAATTGTTGATTTTTCTGAGCACACTTAACAAAGTAGCAGCCACATGCTGCCTTATTCCATGAATCCAAAAGATTGTTTGAGCAGGCAGTGTTATATTACTCTGGGGTGGGAATGAAATCATGTGGGAGCAGCAAGCACAGCTCATGGAGAAAAATTACCATTTTATATTTATTACTTTGACTGGTTTAAGTGCCACAGGAATAGACTCTCTAATGCATTTGAGTGCAATTCCCCAACAATTTGACGCTGTTGCTTTGTAAACTATTTTTAGGGAAAGTCTCGGAAGGCTTTTAAAGGCACAAGCCATCAGATTTTAAAAGTTATTTTGGTAGTTTATCAAAAGGATATAAATAATATGATATATCTTTCCAGATTAGATTGATTCTTCAAATTCAGGTAGGAGAACAGCACTTCAGGAGAAAAATTCCTGGTTTTAACTTGCACACCATTTTTGTTCCATAAGCTTGAATATGCTTCTTCCACAGGCTTTGGCTTTCCGTTGGTAACTCAGCCATCATTTTGGCTTTCCATTGGTTACTCTGCAGTGTGGATTCTTCATGCTTTTAAAACCAGATATTATTATAAGGAAACTACAGGCTTGAACGCACATAACTGCATAATTGTACTGTTCAACAGTTAATAGCAAAAGAGCATAAGGACATTCTATTTTAGAGGAGGAAAGTAAAGGAAAAAGTAGACAGGCAAAAGGTCGTGTCTCTAAAAAGATATTTAATCAAAACTACAATTTTTTCATTAAACAGTAAGGTAATTTCATGTTCCCTACTTCCTCACCTTGCACCTTCACACAGCCATAGACATTAGACATAGCCATTTGTTGGCATCCTGTTCTCCATCATCTTGAAAACTTGAAATCTGAGTGTCCGGCATAAAAATGTACCTTTTGGCTGCTAGAAGCCTACTACAGATGAATTTTTGTGTTGACCTTCCAGCACAGTATAATTAATACCTTGAGGAAGTATATGCATTCTTCCCGTGTATGTAGTAATAGCTACACAATGAACAAACCACATGATAAGGCTGAAAACTCTTTACTGATTTATGACATAGTAATAGCTCAGAGGTGTTTCCTGTTTATTTTAATAATCTTTTCTATCTTAGTTGCTGAATCTTGGGCTGCATACATTTCAAGGCAGAGTCAGAGCATGCTCTGAGTCACAAGCCTCTGAACAAGGCCTCCCTTCCTAGCTGCCGTTTCAGTGGACACCAGCAAGCACCTTCCAACCCACCCAGCTGGCTGCCAAAACAACTGCTATGCTGTACTTTATAAAATATTTATAATGCTTCTTGAAGGACATAACAGGCTCTCATAACAACTCAAAATCATTTCAGTGAGGAGCTTGCACACTCTCCCCTGGAACTGCTCAGGGCATCTTTTGTCTGCCCTGTAATGCTGCAGGAAGCACAGGTGTGGGAGGAGCCAATACCTTTTTTTGGCCATTGTACTATTACACCAGCATCAGGAGAGAACACGAGAAAGGCATTAACATCTAGCTGTCATCATCCTGGAAAATTCTAACCCACCACAGTGACTCTAATCCAGAGTGCAACATTAGTCCACACCATTTCATCACAAACTACCAGCTTCAAGCTCTGTTTCCTTTCTGAAAGCTGGATGCAACAAGCCAGCTCACTGTGTTCATCGGATGAGGACAGCCATGCCAAATCATCAAGGTCACTGAGCCTTGCAGCATCTGATGGGAACTGCATGAGCACAGCCAGATTGCAGAGTCCTTAAGACTGCAGCTGCCTTCCACATAAAAAGACTTTTAGATGGCTGTTCCCTCTCCTACCCCTTGGATAAATCTGTGAATTGATACAGGGATTAGGAAAAGATAAGCAATTTCTCCTCCAGTCACACACATGTCAGTCACACACATGCTCGAATAATGGTGCTGGAACTGTTGTATGGCAGGTATTTGGAAGTGAATCACACTAAACAAATCAGTGTAGACCTAATGACTTTGGTGACTTACACTGCTTTAAGATAACTGTAGCTGTAATATACCAAATAAGACAACAAAATCAGCAAACATATTATTTTATTATTATTTTTGTTATTGCAGTCAAAGTTGTCCCTGTTTTGTGAGATATACAAACTTTTTTTTTCAAATTTTGCATATAAAGATGCATGTAAACTATCCTGGAATGGGATTAAACTCTGTGTTAAATGCTCTCCAAAGAACACTGCGCAGATCACTCGACAATCTGCCTCAGTGTTTTATAGCTGGCCAAATCCTCCTCTCACTACTTTTATTCACTGTTCCATTTTCTGTAATTGCATTACTCCTCAAGGAATGGAGAGGAGGTCTTCACTTCAGTTATCATGTCTAAAAAGTACAATGTCTTCACCACTAGCATCTTCAAAGCTGCATGGATTTAGCAACAGTGGGAAAGAAAAGGATCTTCTAGATCTTGTCCTTCATTCCAGTGAGAGTTACAGTTATACAGAAACAATTCCAACACTTGCAACGTCATTGATTTTTTTTTTCTTTAGGTGATATGATATACAGTTGACCACAAGGGAGAGGCATAGCAAATAATTGAAAATAAGTTTCAGAAAACACCACTGTTTCTCATGAACCAAACAAAAAGGTTAAGCAGTACCCATCAAAGCAGTAATGTCAACACACACACTCTCTACCCCCAGCTCCAGAAAGCTGTAAAAACATAAATCAGAAATAGCTCAGATGAGTCAGAAAAGTGATTTCTTTCTATCTTCCTGTCACTCCCAGCCCCAGACATATTCAGGTAAGGACAAAGCTACATCATGGAATCAACAACTTGCAAACAAGAAAAACAAAGGATAATGCAGAGATCAGTGCAAAGATCAACAGCAGACCTTGCCTCTAGGAAACCTCTCTCCTTCCAAACTCCAGAAACTGCATGCAATCAACTACAGCCACTTGCCATTTAGGGATGAAAACAGAAGTCAAAAGTAAAATCACAGCAATGACAGTAGATGCAGATAAATAATGAGTCCTACCAAAGCACTGTCTGGGCTAGAAAGAGAGGAAGGACACTCGTGTCAAATACCTGCATTGGAAAAAGACACTTCAGACATTTCTACAGCTGTTTTCTTCTCATCATTTCCCACTTAATATCTGTAACTATGGGAACATAGAAGAAAACCAAAGATTTAGGGAAGCAGGGATTGAGAAGCAAGACATCAATAGTTTCTTACAGAGAGAAAAAGACAGACCAGCAAGATCAAATCTAACCAAGAAAGAAATCACGTGTGGCAGTTCAGTAATGGTCAAATACACATCTCTGGTACAGTGTTTAACCCATAAACACAGAGTCCTAGGTTTAAATAAGGTAGAAACATTGACACATTTGCTTCATCTGCAAATAACAGTGAAGAATTAATTCTAAATAGACAGCCTATAGACTTTTTCTCTTGCCACAGAAATGCACAGTCTCCATTCAGTGTCACTGGCTTTTATCTAAGGTTTGCTGCTGGTTACCTCATTAAGCACTGGCTTCTGAAATGTCTTGCATCCACTGTGTTCTGTAGCAGAGCAGTTAAATTTGTCACACTTGCAAGAGATCCTCAGAAATATTAACTTCGCCATTTGGCCAAAATTCTTTTTAAAAGTCTTTTCTTTATGCAGAATGAAAGAAGGCAAGTCAGATATTATTCAGAAACCCCTTTTAAACTGATTCTGAGAAGAAGTTTTTGGTTTTAGATAAGAACAGAAAAGCCTGAGACACAAGATTAATTTACATATTTAGTTTCATCCAGCAAATAGTTTTCACTAGTTGATATTATGCGACCACATTTCAAGAAATGGCCTTTTTCCCTTAACTTCAAAGAAAGAGAAAAATAGAAGAATGAGTTTTTCTTTTGCTTTAAATCCACAACTACTTCAAACACAGCTTTCTTTATGGAAGGCTGAGCTCACTTTCAGATTATAAAATTAAGCACTTAATACTTCCTCCCCGAAACAATACATAATTCTGAACACTTTTCTTTGGTGAAGCACATATATTTTTCAAAATTAAAATACTACTATGGGTTTAAGCAGAGAGACTGAGAAATTTCACACTTAAAAGTATATTTCCTGAGAAAGTGGAAAGCAAGTTGCAAAGAAGGCTCAGCCTCATCTTTCAGCCTTAAATTATGGTGGTCTTCTCTGATTCCAGATGAAGCCAATAGTCTGACAGGTAACATGCTTAACAACGGGAAAAATAAAACCAAGCAAAACCAAACCAAACCACATCAATGCTCTAAATTTTTGATCAGTTGTTTAAGCTCATTACAGAGCTTGACCGGCCTCAAGTTACTAAATAGTTTGGTTTGTCTGATGGAGACATAAAGTTAGACCTACAGTGAAAGTGCTAACCAAATGGATAACAGACTGGCAATGGAAGGATGCTAGGTCTGCTCTCATGAGGCTACAACACTACACTGCCAGTGACCATTTTTATCCCCACTAGCAGTTCCAAAGCTTTGCTTGACTGCTTCATTTTCAGTCTAGTCCATGCTGAGATGAAGATTTTCTCAGTACATATGGTTTTCAGCACTTGTTTTCTATAGATTCAGCCTCTGACCACAGTCATCTCTCTTTTGTAACTGATAGTTCAAGCTTCAGGTGTTAAATAAAGAATTTGGATAAGGTCACTTCTGTCTCCTTACCCTCCCCACCTGTTCATGCAGCTTACCTGAAGAACAGAATGGCAGCCTCTAACCACAGGAAAAAAAAGGATGGCCAGTAGACCCTGTTGTGTTTGATTCATGACCCACTTAACAAGTGCTCTGGTGAAACCTCAATTCATTTCTTTAGGCCTATTTCTTATTTCTTACAGCACAATCTGTCTTATGGCTCAGCCAGCCCCATGAGGCAAACCCTGGCAGTCCCATCTCCCAGCCGATGCAAGTATGAGGAGGAGGAGGAGGAGACGAGCTGCAGACACTGTCAGTCAGCCCAAGGAACATATGAAACATCCCACTGCTCAGTCTCAGGCACCAGAAACATCCTGTACTCTCACACTGACTCAGATTTGTCAGATGCCTGCAGTCAGACAGCAGCGCAGGAGCGCTGCTCTGGCAGTGCCAGCAGAACCACGAGCTCAAGAGACTGTAAGTGAATTCTGTCACACAGGGAAGGACGGAGCAGCCTTCACTGGCTAACAGTGGACAGAGGGAGGCAGATGTGCCATTGCCCAAGGGTTCCTGAGTCAGCACTGATGAAGAAGGACCTGAAGAAGATCAATCAGCACTACAACCTGCTTTAACAAGTGCCGCTGAACACACACAAGCTTGTTTCTACGGGAAAATATTTTAAATGCACACACGGGTGAACATTTTGTAAAACTGCCAGTGGATGCAGCCAGCATCGCTAATGTGATCACAAAAACCTATGATGGCAAGAATTTTATTTTGAAAAAAATTGTAGTCCAAATCAATTAGAAAATTTAAAATGTATGCCTCAGAATTCCAAAGGGATGCACAATTTTACGTACAAAACTACTCATATAAAAAGCCCCTCAAAATGGATGAGACTGAATTTTCAAGAGACTCTAATAAAATCAACAAAAAATAGCTACAGTAAAGGCTGGCCAATCTATGGTGTTTGAGGGATTTCCTTACATACCTTTGCAGACTGCTTCTGATTTTTATTGGATTTTCCAGGTTATTAACAGATATATCCTTCTCAAGAAAAACCACTACTTTGTTGAATGGGCCTGAAACCAAAACTCAAACCAAGGGCTGTGGAGGTACTGCAGAAGGTGAACAAGCAGAGTGGTGGGAAGGGTCTATCTCCACCCCCTAGCAGGAGCCAGAGCTTACAGCCTGAAATTGGGGCAGCAGCCTGTGGTGTGAACTGTGTCCCGACACCTCTGTACCTGGGGCTGAGAGGAGAAGCAGAGGCTGGTGGGTGGCTTGCAAAGAAGAACAGGGGAGGAATTCACATCCACCAGCCTTTCTGAGCTTCCTGCCTCATAGTGATCAGTCCCCCAGCTAAAACACCAGAACAGACACAGCAGCCCTGCTTTCTGCGCGTGGCCACCTGAGCAGTTCCAGTGCAGGGCCCACACAGGTGCCAACGGTCACCTCTTGGCAGGATGGGCTAAAGCTGAAATCCTAAGGGGTCGCAACATTAATCATTAATCATAGAATATGCTGAGCTGGAAGGGACTCATCAGGATCACCAGGTCTATGTGTATCATCAAGATATGTGGATAAACAACTTGGATAATGGGATTATTCTGTTCATATAAATATATATGCTTTTCTCAAGGCAAATATGTTGCCTGTTAAATGACTTCACCAACAGAAAATCAGGGCCAGTAGTGGTATCAAGACATTACTCACATGGCCTGTTTCTGACCCTCTTTGCTCAGCACCTGGCACTTTATTTGATGAACTGACATATTCAAATGACTTAGGGCTGTGGTTCACAGAGCAGGACTTCATGCACAGTATGAAAGAGGATGGAAGAATTTAGAAAAAAATGAACCACTATAAACAATGTAAGTTATTTTAACTCCTCCAGCCTAAATGAAAGGTTAAATAGCACAGTGTTTGGTAGCACACAGCAAAACTGATTCTTAATTGCTACATTTTCTTCAAGGCTTGTATGTAACAAAAGGATAAACATTAAACTATTATGTCAAATACATTGTAGAAAAGCAAGTTTCTTATTTTCTTTTTTTTGTTTAATTTTTCCATGTTCATTCACAACCTTTGAAAGCCTTAAGCTGTTAGAAAGAAAGGACAGAGGATTTGGGGTTCAAATTGCCGTAGAAGGTTTGCTGTGAGGACGTGAGGGTGTGAGTCTAGTATCATTCCCACTGCCTAATTTCATTATCTGCCCAAATGGGCAGAAGCTATATAATTTTAAGGTTTGTGGTGTAATAAGAGCAAAGATCAAATAACTCTTTCAAAGGTGTGAATGGTCTCCTCTCAGGGCAGATGAGTTACAATGAAGCAAATAAGCCCTGTCCTCAAGAAACATTTTAATGGCAGCAGGATTAAGCCATAGAGTGAAGAATCAAGAATGCCTTCATTAGGTGAGTGCTAATTGCCCTGGCAGTACACATAATGCTGAGCAAGGATAGGAGGAGTTGGGTTTATCACTGAGTCAAAACCGGCAGCTCAGTTTGACTTGTGGGAGGGAAACAAACTGTGCCTGCAGCCTCCAGGTGATGCTCTGCCTTCTGCAAGAAACCTCTCCTGATCTGTCCTAGAAGAGCAGTTCCAACTCCCTCACCCTTTGGGATATTTGCACTGCTGAGCCCTGGATTAACGTAAAGGGCTGGTAATAAAGTAAGTAAAATTAGCTACTTCCCACAGAAGACTGAGGCACAAATAAAAACAAAAATGAGAAGCAAAAATATAAAATCAGGAGGCTTGTTTTCCTTTTTGTTTTTTCTGTTATTTTTAAGGAGAAACTAGGAAATAAAGTGGAATGAGGGAAGCAAAGACATTTTCCATCCTGAATTCTTGAATGCTGTACACATGATCTCATTGGTTATGGGTCAATGCCTCCTGCTGTGCCTTGGGCAAGATGGCTGTGATATATAAAATGCTTCTAGTGGCTGTTGACATTGCAGAAAGCTTTTATTTTTCTCTCTCTTTTTTTTTAACTGCATCTATGTCCCCATCTTAAGCCTATAAAAATTAAGAACTTCATAAGTCAGTTTGTTGACCTAATAATTGCATATTGAACCATTTACCACACATACACAATCAACAATTGTCACACTGTTAATATAGAGCTGAATAATTAAGCACTAATAAGGACATTCATGACACATTGTCATCAGTAGTGCTGATGTCAGAGACAAGTGAACCCCTGGGGGCTTGTAGCCATCAGCTCACACCCAAACCATCTGAAATCAACAGAAAGGCTCCCTTCCAGACCAGAGAGAAAACAGTAAGTGGTATAATAATAGAGAGGTTCTATTTGCTTTCGTTAGTTCATTCCTCAAACATGAGCAGAAAAAAAAATCGCATCTTTTTCTGTCATTTTCCTTTTAGATAAAATGCTGTTTCATACACCAAATTTCCTCGGAGAACTACAAAATTCTAAGAGGACTCAGCTGAGTATCCTAATGCTTCTAAACAGAAGGTGATAAGCAGTCATCAGATAGTATTTTTTTGCTACTTAGGGAGCATACAGAGGTTGGTGTAGAAATGACACAGAGAAGAAAGCAGCAAAATTGTAAAATACACCTTCATTATAGCATATATATATGATGATGATTACTAATGGCAAAAAGCAAGTGAATTTTCCAGAGTGCTAGTGGCATTTCCGTTTTCTCTAGGTCATTGCAACACAGTAATTTCACGTATACTAAGTAGATAGAGGGTGATTTTTCTGATTCCTTTTCTTTTCTTATTAAAATAGTAACCCAGGTAGGAATAGACTATTGATATCAATAGAAAACATCACAGAAAAGAAGCCATAATATCTGCACATTTTATATTTCATCCTTTTCTGGACTCACTGTGGTGCCCATCAGGAAACAAGGAGAGATTAGATGAACAAAATCCATCATTATTTATTTTTATTGTCTATTACTTATTGCTGTTTACTCACAATTCTTAAAAGTAACACAGGATACCATTTAAAATTATCTATACCATGAGTTTTACTACACTATTTTCTCCCCTTATATTATTATATATGGGTTGCAATACATAGGCAGTGAAGAATTTGAGGCTAGGTATTTCCCAGGATATTGAGCTCCAAGGAAAACCCTTGGTATCAGAAATTTCAGCAAAAATATACTGCAGAAAACACACGCAGATTGCCTATTACTGAATATTTTTCCTCCTTTGTGGTACATTAATACTTTTTACTGCATTTTCTCTTCTCTGCATGTATGTGTGTGTGTGATATTATTTCATACTATGAATAAGACATACAGATATAATTCCCTTGCCTTGCCATAGTGGCACACTAAAAGTCAGTGGCTGTCAGAATATTTGCTGCAGGATACTGCTTTTCATGAAAAGTACCACTACAAACAATGACTAAGAAGAATAGTCAGACTGATCAGATATTTTCCCTGGTGTTTTTAGTAAAATCTCCATTTTAATGACTTTTTTTGTAATAAACAGCTTCTAATCAAAGAAATAATAAACTTTCCACACAGAAAAAAAAAATTAGCAAAAAAGGCAGAAAAGCAGAAGAGCCCATAGATTCAACAGGAGCCACTTCAAGCAGATCCAAGCTCTCTGAACAGTACTTAGTATTCCAGGGAAAGACCTTAAGGAACTATACTCACCCCATTTTCCCCAGAAAAGAGACAGAAAAATCAGTAAGTCATGTGAAGGCCAGCCTTTCTGTTCCAGACCCACCTCACTCAAGCATTTGGCCCCAAGACAAAAGAAACTGAACATAATTATTTGGCTTGCACTTCAAAGCTTAAACTAGGTGATCTAGTGACAACTAAGTCTTAAAATAGAATAGCCTCTTTATATTATTTTTGTTCCCTTCTATGCTCCCTCCTTTTTATTCTGTTTCTCTCCCTCAGGCAACTTGCTGCATCTATCCATAATTACACAAAAGGAATAACCAGAAGCTCTGCAAATGCACAGTGTGTACATATGTGTGTACCTACATCTCTCCTCCAACCATAGCCAGAAAAAGGGATGTGCTAAGGGCATGCTTCAAGTATCCTGACAAAAACAAGCATAGGATGAAATTCAGTATCTTTGGATACATGATAAATTAAAAATAGAACCCATGTTACTATAGAAAATACAATTCCACTTGTGTCTTTTACAGTTACCCGTTGTTCTGTCTTGAATTCTTTCCCTTTCAAAATATCAGAAGGTCAAATAAAATTCAAAAGACTCCTAAGCCACTAAAAAAAACCTCATTGCTCACTGGATGGTATTTGCTTTCAGAGAAGCATTACTAGTGTGCAGTCCTTGACTGTCGCGGTAGAGACGGACACATGACACACATTTATTGTAATCCAAAATCTTAAGAAGCAAAAAGTTTATTATAATTCTCTGCTACTATTTGTATACCTCTTCACAGTTACCAAGGCTAATTATGACTGGCTGCGTAGCAAATAATGACAGGGTTGTCTACCATTCAAACAACAACAATACAATCAGCTATACAAGCAATTAGTTACATATTATGTGCAAGTTCCTTCTTGTACACTCTAGATGTTCCATAGCAAGAACATCTTCTATCATAGATTATCTTCTTGGCTATCACTGTGGCTTTCATTGTGACTGCAGATTCTCACGGGTAAATCTCATGGGTAAATTCTGACTGTCTTCAGGTCTGGCTCTGTGAGGCTTTCAGACCAGCTGTCAGTCTCATCAGATCCCACCACACTTGACCACTCAGCACTAAGGTGCAACAGACGATGACTGCATTCTAAAAGGTATGCCCAGCTCAAAAGCTGAATAAATAGGTAATGAAATGGCTGAATCAAAAAAATAGTAATCCAAAACATTGGTTCATTTCTGTCCCACATCCTGCACAAAATCACAGCTCAAAAATAAGGATAGTACCTTGATAATCCATAACAGGCAATACCTCCCCCAAAGGCATTGTGATTTTGTCTGCCTCAAGTTGTACTTTCTAATCCAGCACAAGGGAAAGTGGTGAAATAAGGGTACAGGAGCAGCTGAAAATGCTAAACTTTCAGATCCAAGACAGAAAACCAAGGCCACGTCTAGTTTCCACAAAGTCTAAAACGCAAAAACGAAGAACAACTATAATATTAATAATTAAAATTGAATTAAAAGTAGTGTAAGTTAAGGCCAAGGGAGTATTTTTACTTTATAAATTTTTTATTGTTTTTGATCAGTTAGAACCACAGAAGGCTTTGAATTCAGAAATATGCATGTAAATGAAATAGTACGTACTAAGATGTCCTAACTGAGGACATTTATTTTAATAAACCATAAAATTTGTATAATTAATGTAATAATATATTAAGGACACAAATAAGTAATGAGAATTATGTTTAAATAACTGCTGTGTAGGCAAGGGTCAAAGAGGATTAAAAACACAACCTTGAATCCAGATTCTCATTTTTTCAGCACCACAGCAATCACTGCGGAGTTATACTGCTATGATGATCGTAGCCATGCAACCTCAGCCTGGCTCTGAGTTGTTATGGTATGGGAAGACTCAGTTTGACTTGAATTGCCCAGAATTTCTGAGACTCTTAAAGGGAATCTTTATTCCAGAAGAAAAAGGGCAACAATCACCCTTAGATTAGGAAAGAACATCGGTTTTGCATTGCCCCCAAAGATTCATGTCAAGTCACAAGCATAAGAATGAGGGAGGGACAGTGAAGGGCTACATCTCACAAGTCTCCCTCCTAAACTCCTTCTGGGATGCTCAGGTACTCTCTCCACTCCACAGCAAGGTTTATCGCAAGTTTCAGAAAGGCAGGGGAGAGGCAGAACTGGGAGACTGAGAAGGGGCTGGTGCATCTGGGATGGAAGGGGGTGGCTTGGCTCTCCTGGAATAAGGTCTGATGATAAGAGCAAAGGAAGTTTCACGCTCCCAAACCCTCTACGCCAGTTCAGAGTATAAAAGAATCACTGAATTATCAAGGTTGCAAAAGACGTCTTAGATCATCAAGTCCAACCAATGAGACTTTAGGCACTGTTCTCACTCTTCTCTCTTCAGCCCTGGCATTAGGTGGATAAGAGAACCCCTGCAGGGCATCACTCCATTCCCAAGTGCCTTACCACCAACATGCCCTATCACCACTGCCCATTACACTGCCTCCGTAGTCACATCTTCTATGGCCCAAACATGCCCAATATTTTAAAAAGCTCAGTATTTATCCAGATCTTTAAAGATGAAAGGCATCCTCTGATCAATTACAATGAAATTTAATGTGTAGACTTTATAATAATAGATGGTGCACAATGCATTTTTCAAAAGTAAATTATTAGTATTTTGGAATGTTAGGCAAAATTGATTTTGTAAAGCTGTTTTTACCTTTGATGTAATGGTTACCCACCACATCCTCTCTGAGAACTCTATCTGAGAACGCCTAGGGGCAGAGGATCCTTCACAAACACCCTGGGCTTTGTGCAAGGGGAAGAAAGAGTCTGTCTAGAGCTGTCACCGCAGCAATTATGGATTAAAGATGAGGTCTGAAATCCAACTGCTGAAATACTTAAGCAGTGTTGCTGGCAACCTTTATACGGTAATGAGAGTTTGATGCTCCATAAACTAACAATACAAATATTTTAAGAATTCAGTAGCAGGAAAGTCAAAGTGCCAATTAGACTGTGAGAGAAGGAAGGAAGCAGTAGTACTGAAAAGAATTATTGCCTGACAGTGAACCCTGCCCATGTGAAGCATAATTTCACAGACACCATGAGTGTAGCTGCTCCTCTATGCAATCAGACACATCTTAGTGATCCTGAGAAACTTATTCCCTGCTGACAAGAGCAGGGTCAGTCAGTGGGAAAACAATCCAAACTTCTCGGCTAGTTGGCAATTGTCTTCCTAAGTAACAAACTTTCCCTTCAAGGGCTCTCACGCATATCATATAATCCACATAAAAGAGGATTCCCCTTGGAAACTTGTCATTATATGGGTGAGTTCGTGCTCTTTTGTATACTAATGCTCTAATTTATATCACTCATGAAAAAAATACACTTACATCTCACTTCCAGTGTCTAAAAAAAATTCACATTAAGACATGGTTCACTTCAACACTATTATCCTTAAGGCCACCAATAGTGCTTTTAAAATAAAAATATTGCTTACATGTAGGTTGATAGCTTCATCTCACAGAGCTGAGGAGTTAGGCTACACCCTTTTTTAGTTTGATTCTCTTGTGATACCTCAAGGATTGTCATTACAGTAATGATATGCCCCAAATAAAGTGCATGCTGTGGATCTAAGATAACCACGTGCCCTTGACCTTGTGCTTTTGAGAAGGAAGAGATAGGTGACAGACTTTAGGAGGCTTATTCATGTTACCTGAATACCTGTCCTTATTTTACATGTAAGATCTGTCTTAAAAAAAAACACCAGGCATTTGATTTTCCTGGAACAGAAGGGTTACACAAGGGCTTAGGAGTAACCTCAGCCTTCCAAACAAAAACAAATGGGAAAGAAAAATGAAACTGAATGTGCAGATTTATTCTGAACAGCAATGGTAAGGAGCACAATTTTGACATGTACAAAGGCTGTGTTTATTATCCCCTGGAGAGAAGATGAGTAGAGAAGCTGACATTGGTTGCATAGTGACATTTCAGGATGGAAGAAGGCATATAGCCAATTAAGTCTAGCATTTGTACCCTGTAGTGTTTTTCCCCTCAAGTGCTTATCTAACACTCTTTTGAATATGTTCACAGCTGCAGCTTCTATTTCTGCCATTAGTAAACTTTTCTACTCTTGCTTTAAAGGAACATGCTCTAAACTTCCTTCCTGGTACATTCTTCCTGTGATTTGCAGGATCTAGGACCTCAAATGCAACACATTTTTTGCTACTTACTATTTTCAGCTCTCTTCTAATTTTAAGTTTCCCCTTCCTATTTTAAAATGAATTCGCTGTTAGTCCAATCAGTGCTTATTTATTCATTGCCCTTGGATTTCAATCTTGCATTGACCAGGCATATTTTTTCTAGTGTTACCCCAGATGAAAATGAAGACCAATTACAATATTTGTCTCTCTTATATTACATTTGCTGTCTCTCTTTCACTGTATCTACAACAACTTACCAGTTCCCTAGTCTTCTGGACAAGGTGTTTCCATAAAACTTCATTCTTAATTGATGCAGGTATGCGTTATTCCCTTGATCACTGTACCACCAAAGCATCCTCAACATCATTAGCCTAGAAGCATATTCCAAGGGTGTGTGTTAGCTGAACTTTAGAGACTCGGAACCTGAAAGAACACAAGGGCCAAAACTATTTTCCCCTTGACAACAGTGAGATTATAAACCATGATATGACTTTTAAAGATTCACAGGCCCTACTTTGCAAGTTTACTTTAAATCATATGCAGCTACTTCAGTGCTGAAGAATCAAGAGTAAAGCAACATGGGACAAGAGAATTGTAATGAGCAGTAGATCAGCCCACACTGGCCTCTTTCAGGACTTATCTTTAGAAAACACAGGCTGATAATTAAGACTGTTGATGTAACATAAGGATGATGTACACGGCTATGGCTACTTAACAAAAAAAGGTAGGGTTTTGTTGTTGTTGTTTGGGTTTTTTAACCCAGCTATAAAAGATGAGATAAAGCCCTAGGTATTCATCTTCCGACAGTTAGAAACATTTGTGTGAAGGACTAAGAAGATTAGAGTAGATAAATGCTTTTATAAGAGCATTGTGGAAGTGTGCAATAGACCTTACAATGTATGCTGATATTTTAAGATACTTTACAGAACATTTTAAGGATGTTCTTACAAATTGCAATGGCTCTTGTATATGAAACTGTGTCATCTGTAAGAGCCTATTTCAGGAGATTATCTGCAAATTTGCTCCTACTTGTCGTTGACAGTAAATTGCTGCTATTAAACAGATTTCTATAAAAAAACAGCCTGTGATTTAGTCCTGGTATAGGCTGTGATCTTTCATTTGGGAACACTACAGCTAACTGTATTGGGACTAATAGAACAGATCCATATGCTTTTAGACTCTTTTGTGTAGAATACACTCTATCTACACCCTCAGGACACAAATACTGCTCTTGCTATTATTTTTAGGAAGCATCCCCTAAATTTGTTCCAGAGCTAATGCGCTTGTAAGGCAACACACAAAATACAGTGAATGAGCAGTTTCCTCCTTTCTGCATTGGGCACGCTGGTGCTTTCGGGGGTCTCATTTGCCCATGATTCCCTTCAGTATGTTCACTGTTTTCCTCAGTCCCTCTTTCTTGTTCCAGCTGCAGAGCAAGTAACCTGAAACAGGCCTTGTCCTTCCTGAATTTCCTCTACCCTGTCATAAGCCGTTTTCTGAGCAAAATTCCCAAGGTAACCAATCAGTTTGCCACCTGTCTGAAAGTCAGGATGGAAAACAAATGTTTCCTAAACTTTAGCAATAACTAAAGATACAACTGGTACCAAAAGGGCAAAGTCACTCTCTGTTAATGACCCTTAATTGCTCATCACTGTTTGCTCCCTCGTATCAACACCTTTTGGAATTACAGTTCAAGTTGAAGACTAAAAATAACAGAGAATACATAATTAAATTGACAAAAGAGAACACATGTTGATAGTCTCAAATCATATAGATCCCAGCGGGTCCTATAAATTTCTTGTGAAAACAAGTTCATGTTGGAATAAAATATTAGCACTTTCACTACAGTCTCTCCCGTCTCTCTTTTTCTCTCTTGCCAGAGATGCTAAAGACAGATCATTTCTTTGATCAATATGACTGATTAGACACACAGCAGGGTGAAGAACAAGGAGGTTTATGAGATCCTCCTCTAGGCTGAACCATAATTACAAGTATGTCTTTAACTTCACCTGTACGACACAGAACCTAAACCTCACTAGTACAGTTTTGGAGTTTGCAATGGCTTCATGGCCACCTATCCTCCCACTAGCTCAGCTGCTTTTTTACCATCCAGATATTTCCCCTGTGGAACACTTTAAAAATCCAAACACATACTTAACCTAACAACAGTACTGTTACCCTCCATCTCCATTTGTTTGCATTTTCTTTCTTAGAGGGCCATTTCTATAACTCAAGAGCCTTGTGAGCTCACCTGGTGAAACCAGATTAGACTGTGGCTTTTCAATTTCAAACCTCTATCTAAAAGCCAGACACTCTTTGTATTTAAGTCAACAACAGAAGTTAACCTACTCTAAAAGAAAGCAAATATAGAAAAATACATGTATTTCCTTTCATATTAAAAGCAGTGTTAGTAAAGAGGAAGAGCTTTTGGTGAATCAGTAGAATACATAAGCTGTTGAATGTTCATTCTTCATTGTTCCTGAAGTACTCAAATAGGTGGGAAAAGAAGATGATGGAGCAATTACGTCACAGGCATGGAGATGATCTTGTCTCAATTCTACTTTCCCTGATTTCCTGAAGAATGTTTTAGATGCAGTTTGTCTGTTCTCATAAGTGTTTGCAGAGCAAAACATTTCTTGTGAGGCCTACAAAAAAGTCTGTGGAGAGAAAAGGGATTCACTAACCCTGATGCTACAGCAAACTGTCGATTCCTGCTTCTCTTCTGCCCACCTCTAGGAAGTCAGAACAGAAAAGGATTGCTGATAGGGAAAGATATGCCAGATAACAAAAGGAAATGTGAGTCCAAAACGGTAAAACTAAATAGTGAGTTGGGGCAAAGTAACAAGAAAATTGCCTCTTTCTAAAAAGCATCTTCAAAAATACTATGATTTTTTTAATTTTAGTTGACACTCAGCTCTTTCCTTTAGGGCATTATTCTACTACTAAGTGAAAAACAAAGGTTTCCTTTAGCTACAGAATGACAGGTCAAGGCAGAAGAGACCAATTTCATCTGGGTCGTCTGGGCCAATTTCCCTGCTCAGGCAGGGTCTCCTAAAGCCAGTTACCCAGGACCATAATCAGATACTACATATGCATGTATCTACATATATACTATATATACTATATGATAGATAGAAAAAGATGGGTAATTTGTGTGTAATCCATATACTGAGATAATCTACATAGCAATTTTATATATCTAAATACCAACTGTACATTAAATATCTATTATTTTGTGAATGTAGAGAGATATCATATAGAGAAATACACAATAAAGCACAGGAAACAGGAGGACTCAAGGATCTCAGAGGGCTGCATGGATTCACCCTGTAGACACTGAAGGAAGACTCTGGCCTCTTTGTTAAAAACCCTAAAATGTATTTTCAGCCCTAGCAAGGAGCCACAGGCTCTGTTTAACCAAATAATTCTACATCTAGAATTTACCATGTAGCACCTACAAATGCAAAACACTTAGCCATAGGGAAGGGTCTATTTTTTCTCTCTCATACAACCAAAGTTGTATAAGCTGTGCACACACAGGTGATATCATAACCCTGATGTTTTTGTAAGCATAAAGATATCCCCAAAGCCAGAAGTGGGACATCACTCCAGCATTTTGTTAACATAACAGGTTGTGCTTCATGGTTAATTAAGCTTAATGTTAATCCACAGAAAGATACTCACAACTTGTAAGTATATGTGAGAGCTAGTATCAGATTCAAAGATGACAAAACATAACTGATTACACAAGTTTGTGCATGTAGTAATTTTTTTGTTTTGACACTAAAGCTTAAGATGCTTTTCTTACAGTGATGGTTCCTTTGGGGATTTGCCTGAAACTGACCTCCTCAAAGCTGGTTCTCTTCAGCTCAGTTCAAGGCAATCACTCCCTGTGCCTTCACTCCTTATGTGAGGGAAATTACTTCTCTGTTTATTTATATAATCTTGCCTGCTTTGCCATGAATACAACCCCTTCTTAAAGACTTGCACACTGCTCAGACTGCTCTCCTTTGTAGCTTCAGACTGTTGACTGTCCACCACATCCCAAAGCTTATTATTCCTCTGTTGCTCAGAGTCCTTCATTTCTCCCTCACTCCTGCTCTGATTTTCTTGCATTAAGCTGAAGTTTCCTATGGCATTTTTACAAGCAGTTCAATTGAAAAACAAAAATTACAGCAAACCTTTTCTTAAAAAATTCAAGGAATAAATAAGACAGGGACAAAATACTAATTTCTCCTCTTTCTGATTTTCTTTTCTTTTGGCTTCTTATGTGGTTTAAAGCCTCATCCTCTTGCAGTGGAAGTCTGGCTCTGATGTTAAGCACTGCCTTGGCCATCCCTCCACACTAGACTTCAAAATATATCCATGATCCATTCTTACACCTAATCCTACTAACGCTGCAACCACCATGCAAACACATCAAGGAGCTGAGGGGATAGAGCTACTGCACAAAGATGTTATAAGATGTTCCCAGGAGGCAGAAGTAAGGTGGCAAACTCAGCAAAGTGACATCTTTTGAACTCCTTATATACAGAAAAATATTCCTCCACTTTCTTGGAGACTTTCATTGGCCCTTTCCAAATACTGATGGAAAAATAAGGGAAGAAGTCCGCAAATAGATTGCTGAGAGTTTGATTTCTTCCACAAACTTCTCAAGAGAATGAGATCATGTAGATGTCTATAAACGTGACCTACAACTATGCCAGTTGAAAATCAAATTTTTTTGCCCTGGACAAACTAGGACTACTAAAACTTGAGATATCTCTGTCTCTCTTCCCAAAGTATCAGCAAGGGACTTTTGACAATCAAACTAAATATTAATATCATAGTGTGAATTGATACAAATCTTACTAGAAACACAACTACCTTTTTCACTAGTACCTAGATGTAATACCACTAATATTGACATCAGTTGTGATTTTCTTGTTGTCAGTTGTTGGTATAAGGCCAATAAATATAGCCACCTATTGTACTGCTTTTAACCAGGAGCTGTTTTGCAAACTGGATCAGAGAGCAAGTATTAAAGTGCTAAAATTAGTTTGTGCTGCAGTAGTAGCAAATTAAAAATGGCACACTATTACACCAAGCAGTGTACAGTTCTGCCAATTGATTTACGAGGTCAGGAGGAAAAGAATTTATCATCCGGCATCATCTCTGCCCAGATTTAATGGCTTCTCTGTCATCAATGCACAAAAAAATTATAGGAGTTGAGAAAGTTCTTTTCAAAAGACAAGGGCTGTTTACAAAGGAGTGCTTCTCTCTAAGACACCTTAATAAAATAATAGCCTTGGTGACCTAAATCTTGCAGCATACTGAGAAATCTATATGGTGGTGGCTTTTGGCTCCAGGCAAATATTTTTAAATTCATGGTCAAATGACGAGAGGACTGTCATGTCACCTCCAACCATGAAAAACACATTAAGCTCTGGACTGTCTGGCATTTTTGCTGCCCCTTTGTGTCCACTGGTAGCACAAATTTAATGGCAAACTGAGATCCTTTGCTGAAGTTCAAAACTAAATGTTCACTATTAACTCAAAGTCTCTTTTCAAAAATAAGCACTGACAAAGGACAGAGAACTACTTTGGTTCCAGTATAAGAAGTCACAGGAAGAAAGAAAAAGGGAAAAAGTAGTTCTTGATTTATGACAAGGCTTGATCTTGATTTAAAAAAAAAAAAGTGATCCGACTATCAGCAGTACTTTAATGTAAGAACCAGTGCCATGTTTCACTTCAGAGGTGATTGCACTTCAATGACAGATGAATACATCCCTCTCTACAGTATGCTGAATGCATTCACATGCTTTCTGGATTAGAAGAGAGGTTGTAAACAAAAGTGTTTATTATAATGGCATTCATCTGAAGAGAAACAGGAATAAGTATGCATTCAGGAGACCATAAGAAGTTTATCAGCATTACCAGCTTCTACTGTCATTGTAATCCTTGATATAAGAATGATTTTGGTGTCTTCCACTTCCCCTATCTGCAGGCACTCAAAATCACAAGAGTTCTAATTCACAGTCTTACAATAGACAATTCACGCCCTACTTACTGCTCAGAGTCCACGAAATTCATTGCTGGAAAAGTATCAGGTGATTCAGATTTTAAAAGGGAGGATAAGGAATTCTAAAGACTTTGTTAAAACCTAATGAAAATTTTGAGTATTATTAAATCCTAGAAAAAAAGTTTCAATATCACCTCATTTAAAATTATGCTTAATAAAAAGAATACAACCAAAGTTGTAAAATCTAATACCCAAAGTCAGCAAAAAAATTTTTATTTCTAAACTCTAAGTATATTTTTAGGGCCCACTAAATTCTGCTTAAGAGCACATAAATTTCTGTGGTCACTATGGCAAAACTTAATTCTATTTTATGTTTTTTGCTGAGTGGTATGCTGCTTTACTGCATAGAGGATCTGAACTTTGCTACTGGCCACTCTATTCTTAATTAAAACACAGTCTTCCTCTCTGAACACACTCAGACTTCGGAAAAGATCAGCTTTGGCATTAGCTCATTTCTCATTACAAGCCATACAGTCTTAATGGAATACAGCCAAGTGCAGGACCCCTCAGCTGTCTGTCACTATACAGTCATTCTTCTAAAATTAACACTGGGAATGGACTTTTAATTAAAATATATTTAAAAAAAAGCTAAGATACCTAAATATGAAGATGATTTTTAAAAAATTTCCTTATTTTAAGCATCAGCAAAGCAAGTTAGAGGCATCACCTAAAACCACATTTTAGAGACTCTGAGTCATAAAGGATAATACAGTAGAAAAGAACAATTTGTTACGAATATGACTGAGGGAAGACAAACTTCAATCCCCCTACCAGGGCCTTAGGTCAAGTTCAATTTTACCACTAAATTCAAACAATTCATGATAATGTAAAACTCCCTAATTTCTCACACATAGTCACTGCACTTGAGAAATGCACTACAGTTGGTATTTTGTATCTAGAATTATTTTGCTACCATATGTACTCCAAAAAAGGACTGAGTTTCATAGCTTTTTGGCAGTTAAGGAAAATGAAAACATCTGTATACATATCTATTCTTTTCCATTTAATTTTTTTTTAATTTCAAAATTGTTTGCTGTTCAGCAATCCAACTTTATGACAGATTTTGCAACCAAACTCAAGCAAATTTTATAACTGTAGAAGTCCAGTAATTTTAGCAGAGCTTTGTCTTACACAAGCACAGACATCAAGCTTATCCTACATCCTACAAAATTATTGCTTCTATTGCAAAACAAGATTAGATTACATACACTTCACAACAACAATTCCAGCCTTTCTCTTCCAGTACGCTATAAGAAAGTCAAAATATGTTTTTTGTTCTCAAAGAAGAATGCAATAATGCACTATAGTAATGAAATTGTCCCAGGACAGCATATTGGGTCACACCCAACATCTGCAGAGTCTCATCATCTCCAGTTGGGCTGCCTGGCCTTTTATATAACTTTGTATTAAGAAAGCCTCTTTAAAAAGCTCTTCCTCTGGAGTCTTTGCAACTCAGGGTGTTCAATTCCATGCAGCAACATAGTGCAACACAGAGCCTGGGAAAACACTCCAGATCCTATTACACGTAGATCACCTTCAGGAGGTTGGGAACTAGACCAACGTGGCTGTGCTTGATCTCGGGTTTACAGAGTGATCAGGGTTGGAAGTTTGGGAAAGTCCACCAAGCACCCCCATAAGCACTTTTTTTTCTAATTAAGCATGTGTCTACCTTTCTACTTACAATCTGTTACACTGGAGGGATAGGATGAGAATCTACTCTGTTACTATCTGTACTGGCTTGTTCAAGGGCAACCCAAAAATCCTGTCCCAAGAGAGAGTGAAATCATTCCACTTGAAGTTACCCACACCACTGGAATTTGGAGACTTTCTACCGCAAATAATGTAAAATATGAAGAGCAGCATTTCATGTTGCACCTAAAGAGTCCCAGTGCACTTCACATATCCAAGCTCTCGGCTTTACATTTGTAACTGAGACAAAACAACACCCCACAGGCCCCTGTTGGAATATCAGTTGAATACTGACACAGGAGAAGGCATAATGACCAGCTAACAAATGAACCACTGACAAGGGCTGGAATAAATATATGCTGTTTGTATAAAAACACAAGTAAAGTGTGTAGGCACATTAATGGGTGTTCATGCATCTCTCAGGCACACATACACGTGTAATTGAGACATCATTACTACATACACAAGGGGCATGAGTTAACTGGACTCCCACACACCTTTTGATATAGAAAGTCAGTGTTTTGGAGTAATTAGTGGCTAATTTGTATTGACACGGGTGTGCTTGGAAAGTTGCTGTGGGTCCCTGATGTGCTCTAACTCACTCAGTTTCAGTAAGTAAGGGCCACTGAGCCTGTGCTACTGTTATTTCTGTAAGCAGAAAGAGGTTTCAAAGAGCAAGTTAATCTCTAAGCCTAGCTTTTCATCTCAGTAGTGAACATTTTGTCTGGCCTCTGTCATTTTGTATCCCACACCCTTTGTTATTTCTAGGCTTTTCTAAGAAGCCCCAGAAGGAGAAGAGGTTACAGTGCTGTAAAAATACTACTGGTTTTGAATAATTTATTTCTAATTTCTGCAATTTAGAACAAATCTCTGTGCTGTGGATCCCACTTTCCCCTCCCCCATTCGCAAAAGATATTTCATTACTCCACTCTATTCTAAGGAAAACCTTTCAGCAGCCAGCTTCCAACAGTGCTAAAGCCCCAGCAGAATGCAAAAGTATGCAACAGGGCAACCCCCTACGCTTTGAGAAAAGAGTACAAATGATGAATCTCTGTGTAACTAGACCAAGCATTTTCAGGAGTGCATTTCCAGGAAAAGGTACAATCAACATTTTATTACCTAGATTACTGAGACCAGGCAGATGTAATTTTTCAATGTACTGGCTCAGGGCCAGAGGGCAGCCATAGCACAACCCCCTGAGAACCCTCCAATGAGCCTCATGAAGGCAGTTAGAGCTCTTACACATCTCTCTCTATATATAATTATATATTTTTATATTTTTATATTAAAATTTGCCTTGTGGTTGTTTCTCACATTCATCCAGCTGTGGGTTGACCAGGGACGTGTAATGTGTTATTGCAGGATGGCCTCATAGTAGGATGTCGAAGCATTACTGGAGGTTTCTTCCATTGCCAAGTGTTTCTTCTGCTTCCATGCACTTTATCATCCAGCAGCATCCTCCCTTTTCCAACACTGCACAACTAATAAAATGAACAATGCTCTTCAGGGCTGAGGCTTATGTGCTATCACTAATTAGCTTACAAGGCTTCCCACCCCAGGGGAAGCAGGAGGTAGACCTGGGAGTTAGTGACTTGGAGATTAAATTCATATTACACGTGTGGATGTAATGTATTTAATATGTATTTCCCAAAACATTCACAGCAAAGTACCAAAGAGATTCACACCACTACTAATGATAACTTTATCTGGCCTAAGACTCCAAAAAGGAACAATAGGAGTATTTTAAATAGCAATTGCCCTCCTAGAAAGTTGGATAACCAACCATTGATAGCAGTTCAAAAGTTCAGTCTGCTTCTAAGTTCTGCAAAGCAGCTTTTTACTGATGATGGGCAGAGAGAAAGAGGCAGGAAGGAGAAGAGATCAAAACCCAAAATGGCATGGATCAAGGCAGCAAGACTGAGCATGCATCATGGGACAGGAGTGCTAAGAAGGGTTAGCTGGGGATTTCATTACTTAGGAAGATAAGCCAGTAAGTGACAGAGTAAGCATCAAACCCTTACTTTTGGTACCTAATTCCCAGACAAAGGATCCAAACATTGGAATATTCCTAAATGCTGAGATTGTTGGAAGTGACAAGCGATGAATGCAGAAACATTCTCAGCTTCCCGCTGAAGAGCCAAGGACAAGATTATGACAGTCTGCAGATCTATACTAACAAAGATCTTTGCACAAACCCTTTTAAAAGCAAGCTGCCTTAACAAAAATCTAACCATTAGATCTACCCTCCATCATTCCCACCAAGCACATATAAACTGCTTATTCCCCACGAGAAAGACGTTATGTGTATTTCCACAGGAAACTAATTTGATATTACTTGACAGCCATCCTTTTAGATTGCTTTACTCCTGACACCAAAGACCAAGAACACCTTAGGAAAATTCTTTGTCATAACTCTTGGTACAGCAGTATCTCTGCCAGGATAACAAGGATGATCTTCCTCCTGCTCCTGTCCTATTGGTAATATAGTAGAATTAGAAGTAGAATCAGAGCTCTTGTTACAGGCAAGTCCTATACTTCATCAAAGTAAACTGACTTGTCAACACTGTTCTTCCTCCAATGCTAATTAATAGAAATTTAAATCATCCAAGAAACACAATTATTAAACTATTTGTTTTGTCTAACTGCAAAACTTCCAAAAGCCCACCTTTCCAAAACACTGAATCTCCATTGAATATGAAGCCATGTAAAAAGATATTACTGCATTATTTTTTGTTATATCTCTGGAACTTTCTCCCTTCTTATGGTAATATGCCATGTATAAAACACAATTGCCATACTTAGAAAGGTTAAAAACCACAATTTGCTGCAGAGATGCACTATTCCCTTTTTTTGTTGTATTGGTTTTGATTAAATGATGCCAAGGTTAAAAAAGCATGGGGCATAAATAAGGGGGAGAATGGGTGAGCATACTCTGTTGTCCCAAAGCAGGAATACTGCACAGAATCTGAGAATGCTGACAAAACTCAGTAGTACCACTGGCAGAGTAAAATGTTGCCCTGTAAGAATAAGGACACTACAGGCTAAGTACAGCTGAAATAATCCGTACAGTGTTTAATTAGCCTGGGCTGGTGGGTACTCCTGCTGATAAGCTGTCACAGTTGGAAGATCCCAGAAAAGAGTGAACAGGTACAGAAGAAACTGCATTACATAGGAAATAAATGCCAATTTTTTCTGGCTAAAATTTGCCTGTTTGAAATTTCTCACCATGAAATAGAAGTTAATTAAGTCCAGAACGCTCCTGACTGTAGTATATCATGTTAATTTTTTTCAGTCAAATTTTAGGATGCTCGGATGTATTAAAAACCATGCAGAGAAGTATTTGTGTGAGTAGGTCATATGAGGTCTTTAACCCTGCTTTACATACAGCTCCAAAATTTCTTCTCATCACATAATTTTAGTGGTGGATTTTGGTTATGCATGTGAGGAGAAACAAAAAGTGAAAAAACAGTCTTAAGTTTCCTTCCACTGTTTGCAATAAGCCTGCAAAAACATCTCTCAGTACCAAAATGAACTTTCCCAAGAAAAGATTTTCTAGCTTTAGCTGAAATAACACAGAAGGCCTTCAGTGATTCCTATGGAATACCCAGGGCTAGGCTCTGCTAATCCATAATATTTCACTTTTCTAACTCTGTCACTGGATCCCATTTGAATGTCTAGAAATTGAAAACTTTAAGTTATCCCAGTCTCAGTTACAGCTCACAAGAAGCCCTGGGGAAGTCAGGTCTTTAGAGGAAGTCCTGCTGCATTGTAAGGAAAAGGGTTGCAAGGAAAACCATGAAAATGTTACAAAATATAGTTATGTGGCAGAAATATGATTATATATAACTTCATTCAGACTTCTGTTCCTTAGCTTTTCTGCTACATTTCTCAATGACAGTGGCCTTAATATTTCTGCAGGATCCATGTTTTGGTCAGTGTGGGGACAGACTGAACAGTCATTCATTCACTCCTGTGGTGTATGTTCACAGTATTTGGTCTGTCTCTTTGTTCCTAAAACAGAGTGATTAATTTTCCCTTGCCTTTTCTATGGCACTCCCCATGGCAGGGCCTGAAAAGGAGTCAGCATTCACAGCCTGCAAGTGAGGCAGAAGCATTCCTTCCATTCTGAAGATGGGCAACAATGGCACAAATTTATTTAGAAAAAAAGTTACCTGACTTTAGACTTCAAAATTGAGCACCGTCTTTTTTCTTGTGTGCCCAGTACTGCACACCATCACTTATGTTCACAGCACAACTCCAAGAAATTCAGCTGAAGGTGCTCCCATCTTAGACACTGTTAATGGCATGAAGGAAACAATGGTGGAAAATTCCTTGCCAAGAATTCTGTGACAAGAATGACCTGAAATCCCTCACCTAAAATCACACAGGATTTCTATGGCAGAAGGAGGAAGAAAGTCCTTCTCTACAGCCTAATACTCAAGGATAGAACCCAAGAAACTATAATTTCTCTCCTTGCAATTGCCTATCTAATTTGCGATGCACACTTAAAAGAATATAAACATCAAGGCAAAGCACTTCTGGGGAATAATGTCCTTTGTTACATTTTCCTCACTTCTCTTTTAGACAGACCCATTCTAAACACAAGTCAAAAATCCTAAGGAAAGGGTGTATTTGAACACACAAGTAGGCCACTATATTAAGCATGTGTGCATCGGAGCACACCAAAGTTGTACTAACAAATTAATTCTGACATTTTCTAGTTTTCACACATTTCAAGGTTTTTTTGCAATTTCACTGTCTTTTCACATGGATATATTTGTTTATTTGCTTGGAGTTGTGCATGTGTGAGGTTGCCATGGTTTTTAAGAGGGTGAACCACAAAAGAGAATTTATCCCAAGGCATCAGACTGTTCGTCAGTAGGGTTGTAACCTTCGCATCAGTCACAGGAACCTCTGCTGTTTCAGATGAAAGACTGATAGCAGGAATAACCTTTCATTGTTAACACAGATCAGGCTTAGAGGTCAACAAGATTAGCACTATTTTTGTGACTGTTATGAATATTGTAGAGGAAAATCTACATATTTCATGAAAAACAGTCTTGATCAATATGTTTTTCCCCAGATCTAGGCAATTTCATACTTCAGTTCCATAGGCACTCTTTTACTAAAAGACACCTTCAGGTGTTCTCAAGGAGATATGGCCCTTCCCACAAGGGTGCGTGCACTTGTCTTCATAACCTTCAGTTTTCCCACATAAGTAGATGTGTTGCTTGCTCCACCATGCCTTCCCTTCTATCTCCTTCTCTGATAGCAGAAAAACGGAGATAGATAGATAGATTAGATAGATAGATAGACAGATATATAGATAGATGGATGGATGGATGGAAAGAAAGAAGAGAGACCTTGGTGTTACCACAAGACCTACAGGGAGGTTAAGAGAGACCAAGGTACCTTTTTTATGACAAAATATTTAAGATTGTACTAGTTTACACTCTACTATTTGCAGACTCTCATCTTCATCATATAGAACTTATTTTTATTAAACTGTCTTTTTAGTAGATTTGCTGCATCAAAACCCAAACTAGAATAGCGTTTTTCACAAGAAAGCAAGAAAAAGTATTTTTGGGCATAATGGAAGTGGAGATTGAAATTCAGACAACATTAACCAACCCACAGTGTTTGTTGGACTGGAAGGCTTGGTTCTTTGCTAAAAGACCTCTTACTTAAAAAGAAAAAATTAAAAAAGGTGAAACCTAACAAAAATAATACAAAATCAACAAAAAAGCCCTACCCCAAACCCCCAACAGCTATGTTATCATTGGTTATTGACCAAAGCCTGTCTCACGTCTATCTGCCTGTGTTACTGGTACAGATTAATGATTTGGCAGATTACTGTTTTACCAATATCAAAGTTATAATCCAAACCATGTTAGAATTTCAAAATCACAGCACAAAGGTATGTAGGTGTCCTAATTTTGTTTCTCAGAGAAGCTAAAGGTCAAGTCAATAAAAGGTCAAGCTGACTAGTGTGTATTGAGATAATATTCTTCTTAACCTGTCACAACATCGATAATTGGTGTCATTATTCATTTCCTAGAACAAAAGAAACTAACACTATTATTCTAATAAGAAAGTAGAAAGTATATAAACTTCCTGCCATTCCTATTTTATTAGATTTGAAAGTTTTGAATTCAAATCAGTAAAAGAAAATAGCCTAATGAAATCAAACCCCAAATATCCTGTTCCTACACAGAAAAGAAATGACCATTTGATTAATCATATTTTGAAAAGATATAGTACTTTTTTCAGAGTTTAAAATATAACATTGAAACAAACTGGGTTTTGCAATGAGTTCATCTTTGTGATTTTTAAAGTTACAAATATGTGAGATCTTTTTTATTCCCTTAATTCCTGAACATTTCATCTCTGTTGGTATTTTTTTAAATCATTACAGCCTGTCAGAGAAACATTATGAACCTGATTCTCCAACACTACACATTTGAAGAGGTATAAAATTATAATAGAGAAGAAATACATGTTAGGCACTAGAACATCAGTCTTAGGAGGTACTATTCCTTTCCTGTTTGCTTTGCTTACTGTTTAAAAACCCAAAAAATAAAATCCCACATTTCCCAAGTCTGAATGATCCAGCTTGGTCCAAGCCAGCATGCAGCCCAGCTAAGTGCTCACTCTTTCACAGAAGATTCTGAGTTTTCTTTTCTGTATTGTTCACTTTGCTTCAGCTAAAGGTCACACAGGAGTGGCTTGCCTACACTTAAAAAAGATTTCTCAGGAGAGCTATATGGGCCAACACTGCCAGGGAAGACCAGGTTTTACTCCGTCAAAAGCTTTCTTTTGATAATGTAACCTAAAATAGTCCTTCACATGGCACTGGTCGCAAAGAAAGAGGCAGAATATGAATGTCTGTAGTAGGACACATATATGTATAGTTGCATCACTTAGGCATACAACTTTTTAGGTAGTAGTTTAGACAACAGAAGAATTCATGTAATGAATTCATGTGAATTCATGTGATGCCAGAAAATCACAAAACTAACAACAAGCCAGCTCTGCAAGACTGAAGCTGAAATTATATACCTTTGGAAGGCAATGGTGTATAAGACTCAAAATTATGTACAGCAGCCCTGTAGAAGATTGAAATGGGTCTTCAGTAAAATACTTTTGCTGTAGATGACAATCTGTATCACGAGATTTTGAATAAGCAAATGTGAAATAGGGAGAGATGAAAGATGATAAATGAATTGTATTGAAAACTAAGAAGAGAAATTCGCTCCCTGCAATAAAACAAGGTCATCCAGAAACATAGCATAGATGAGCTAAGTCAGCCTTCGGGAAGTCATTCAAATTTGGTGCTACTACCATGTAATATTTTGAAGTCTTGTTGTTTTTTTTTACAGGCTTGACAAGCATCAAGCCCTTTCAGGCAAAAATCCCAAATCCACCACCCAAACACTGTCAGAAAAACAAGCAAAGGAGAGACAGTTCGGTCTGGCAGGCTTGTGGGTGATATACAGGCTGTGACGTAGCATCACTCTGCACCAGGGCTATGGCATCTAAAATAGCGCTATCAAGTTCCAAGATTTGCTTTCACGTTTGCCAGATGCAAAATGAAAGTAGAGTTGTGCAAAAGCTATTTACTCAGACAAAACTTTGATGTAGCCAAGAAATCTGTCTAAAAATCATTCAAATGTGGTTATTATTTTTATCCACTCCAAAACAAAGTTGCTTTTATACATTTACCCAGTACTTGATTTTAATTTTAAAATATTCTCTTTAACTATTTCCTTAATTTAGACAAAAAGACCAAAAGAATAAAACCTAAAAATATTTCATGTCAAGCCCACAAAAATGTAGTCCTTACCAACAGTGTGCTGATCTGTCCAGCTCTGACTGGTTCCAGACCTACACCTGTGTGTCCAAACTCTTTTGTGATGGCAGAAATTGGTACTTTAACAAAATTTCAGTCTATCCTGAACTCAAACATGGGATGACTATTTCCATTGCTAACTGGAATGAGAGAGTTTTCCAGTTTTGGTAGCCCAGAAACCATAACCTCCAGTCATAGTTCATACTGCACAAGACAAAAATGGAAGATTCAAACAAAAACTCGTACCCGATGGACCTAAGAGACCACTGAGAACAATGAAATATGTCCTGCATTAGATTTACTGTAGCTGGATTTTAGCAACACATTTGATATAGGGATTCTGCCTTACAATCTTAATTCAAATTGGCTGGGATATGAGCAGAGTTACATGGACAATAAATTGTTTGAAAAAATCTGTAAACAAAGAGTAGTGATTAATGTTACCATATGAAGCTGGAAAAGCATATAGTGTAGTGATATAGAGATTAATGTTCAGCAGAGCCTCTTAATTTTCATCTATGTTCAGACAATGGGCAGTAAGTACCATTTTTTTATATACGTATGCATCTATAATAAATATATGTACTCACACACACACAGAATAGCAAATTCACTAATAAGAAATCTGGAATATAGAGGTCCAGAAGGCAAGTAAGGGCAGTACTGAACACTACCATAGAAACAAATTTCCAACGCTGTGTGAGAGCAAGAGGTGCAACACAACCTGGGGGGTGCATGTACTGAGGTGATACACAACCCAGCAAACCAGGGAAGACTGCTCATGATGTTCCTGGAATATCACATTCAGTTCGGTACCCCTTAGTATCTAATACTGACAAATTAGTAGTAATTCAGAGAGGAGAAAAAACCTGATGCCTAATGGTACTAATATCTAGGCCACAATTCCACTGAAGTCAATGACAGGCACCTACATACCTTTGAGGATCAGGCCCTCAATCTCATGTAGAAGGATTTTCTTATGAAGAAAGATTAGAAGGTCTAAATACGAACAGCTCAGCTAAGCTCTGACTAAAGGGAGATGTGATAACTGCCTATAAATATTTGAAGGGTATAAACATTAAGAAGAGTGATGAATTATTTAGATTGGTACAAGGGATATAACGAGGAGAAATGGGATGAAATTAAGAAAGTGAAAATTTAGGCTGCTCCCTGACAGCGAGGTATATTTCATCTGTGAAATAATTTAGACTGAACATCATGAAAAACTACTTCTATGTGAGATGTATTAACCTGTTATAGTCTTCCAGCAGTAATGGCAGAATTCCCATCTTTTGGGGGTGGCTAAATTTAGATGAAACAAAGTACAGGAAAGTGACTAGAGGATTACCTTGCATTGGCCAGGAGGCTCTTTGGATAATTAATAAATTTTTAATAAATTCAACCTCTCAGGGTCCTGTTAGCTTTTCTGTGCAAGAACACACATAATTTCCAGCATCATCTCTGTAACCCAGTAAGAGAGATTGCACAAGCTTGGGAAGTGGATACAGTTTGCTTAAGAAGGAAGGAATCATACTCACACCTTTAATTACAAGTGTACAGCAAGTACAAGGTAGAACAGTAAGTGTCCTGAGGGAAGCACACCAGCATTTGCAAGTAGCAGTAGGACAGACTAACAACAAAGACATGGGGGTTGGGGGTAAAAGGCCTAGCTAGGAAATGTACTTGTACATCTCAGAAATACCATCGAAGAGGCAATCTCATGCCTCTAAGGCCATCATACAAAATTTTGCACTTTCATCGGTTGGCTAGTATCTGTTCAAGCATAAATGGAATCTAAGTCAGAGCACAATCTTGTCCAGTCACAAAATAGTGCAGTGCTGTGGAAAAGAGGGACTGCACCAGCCCATGGAATTTCATTCTAGCTGCAGAAAAAGAGTTTCAATGTCTAAATAGAGCCTTCTTCCATCTCTGCTAGCAGTTCTCAGCTAGTACCGCAGTTTGCAAAGTTTTTATTTTCACTCTCCTCACGATGGATTCACCATCATGGCACCATTATTTGTTAAACCAAACTTTGGAAAGAATTCAGCAAATAGGCTCTCAGACAGACAGTAATTTATCATTAGGCTGTTTAAAAAGCACTACAACACAAGAAGGCAGGGTATCTTAGGAGCATGTGGACAGGAAGACATGAAGTTATTCTGGGTGAACAATCACAGAGTCTGTGTTGGATTGGTGTGGCAAGATTTTGGTAGTGGGGTGCAGCTGCAGGGTTGGCTTCTATGAGAAGCTTTAAAAACTTCCACCACATCCGACAGAGCTAATGCAAGCTGGCTCCAAGATGGACCAGCTGTTGGTCAAGGCCATAGATGGGATGTAGCACCTTTGGGATAACATAGCTAAGAAGGGGGAAAAATCTTGCACAACAGCAACTGCAGCCAAAGAAGAGAGGGCTAAGAATATCTGAGAGAAGCAGCTCTGCAGCCATGAAGGTCAGTGAAAGAGGGGGAGAAGGTGCTCTGGATGCTGGAGCAGAGATTTCCCTGCAGCCTGTGGAGCAGACCCTGGAGAAGGAGCTGTGCCCCTGCAGCCCATGAAGGTCCATGGTGGAGCAGATAACCATGTGCAGCCTGTGGGGAAGACCATGGTGAGGAAGGATGTGCCTCCGCAGCCCATGGAGGTCCAGAGTGGAGCAATGACCCACCTGCAGGCTGTGGAGGAACTCATGCCAGAGCATGTGGATGCCCAAAGGAGGCTGTGAGAAGCCCACACTGGAGCAGGTTCCTGGTAGGACATGTGGATCCAGGGAGAGAAGAGCCTACATTGGGTCAGTTTTGCTGGTGGAGCTTGTGACCTTGTGGAGGTCCCAGGCACTGTGCCTCAAGGACTGCACCCTGTGGAAGGGCCCCACAGCGGAGCAGCTTGTGAAGAACTGCAGCCTATGGGAAGGACTCACATTGTAGAAGTTCATGGAGAACTGTCTCCTATAGGAAGGACATCACACTGGATTAAGGGAAGAGTGTGAGGAATTCTCCCCCTGAAGAGGAAGGAGTTGCAGCAACAACATGTGATGACTTACCACAATGCCCATTCCCCATCTGCCTGTACCAGCTGGTGGGGAGGAAATAGTTAAACCCAGGAAGAAGGGAAGGATGGTGGAGAAGGTATTTTTAAGTTTTGATTTTATTTCTCATTATCTTACTCTGATTTGATTGGTAATAAACTAATTTCCCCAATTCAAGTCTGTTCTTCCCTGGACCATAATGGGTGAGTGATCTCTCCCTGTCCCTATCTCGACCCATGAACCTCCTCTCCTCTATTCAGCTGAGTGATAGAGCAGCTTTTGTGGACATGTGTCGCCCAGTCAGGATCAATCTGCCACAGAGAGATGGGAAGAATATTTAGCAATTTGAATTCCACTGTAGGAGAAAAATGGTTCCACTTTTAAATAATTCCATTACTTTTTATAGTCAATTAAAATAGAAGGCAGTAATAGTCAGCATATCTCAAGAATTCATCTTTAAGAAACACATACTGAAATTTTAAAGTTTTTAATAGGCTCGATCTTGCAGCGTACAAGATAGGGAACTATAGCAGAAGCATATCTTACATCAACTCTAACACTTAGGTTAGCTCACTGGCATACAAAAAGAGACACTTAGGTCCCAGTTTTAAAATGTGTGTATTTGTGTATGAACTAATTTTTAATCGGTTCTCTAAATGCAGCATTTTCAAGACAACAAAGAAACTTTAAAGACTGGCATGAATTTCTAGCAACTAAAATGGTCACAGGCAAGTTTTTTCCCTTGTTAGAGACTAGCAGCAGAACTCAAATAACCCAAATCACATTTGCTGACTTAGCATGTTGCTTATTATGAAGCATGTTGAGGGAGACACATTTGAAATCAACTCCATTACATTTAGTTAAGACCATATATTGCAGGAAGAAAGGCCAGCAAACCTGCTAAGATTTTTCTCTAGACAATGGGCACAGTTACAGTAGTTTTTGTTCATTCTACAATAGTCGCTTCTAGCCTAGTGATCTCACACGGTATTTTTATATTCAGCTACATATGCATTTAAGTATTGGATTCAACCACACTTGTTTTGTATGAACAAAACTGTTCCTGATTCATATTTATGCAGTCACAGAGAAGTCAATGAGTCAAATTCCACTCTCAGTTGTATCTTCATTAATCCAGAGAACTTAATTGGTCTCAGTGGCTTTGCTCCAGAGCATGGAATACATCTAAGCATAACTTCATAGCATATAAATCAGGATGGAACATTTCTCCTGCAGTAAACAGTGAAACAGAGTCTTCAGATCAATTTTATGACAGCCTTGCATGCTTACTTTATGACTTCAAAGCTTGAGAGACCAACAATAATGCTAAGCAGATTTTCTTGATTTTCAACCTACATTCCACAGAAACAAACCAACCACTAACCATTCATGCCAGCACAGAAGAACAGCTAATGTTATATTCTAAATGTAGATTACAGAAAGTAGGGCTAGAAGTGACCTTAAGTTCCTATCCTGTTCAACCCCTGCTCCAAGACAGTCTATTGTATATAAATCCATCATGATAGACCTCTAACACAAGTTAAAAAAACACCTGATAATTGAAATTACACAACCTTGTTAAATAAAATCAATTTCAGTGTTGAACTGTCCTTCCTGCCAGAAATCACTTAAGCCCAAATCCACAAAAGAATTCTATATTTAGAAGTAGAATTAAAGTGGGTTTTACAAGTCCAGAACTGAGGTCCCCAGACTACCTGCCTTGCTGTCACCAATGTTAGAGGTACAACTCTTTTCAGCAAAGTTCCCCAGACCTAAGACTTGCATTTGCTCATACAGAGGATCCCATTTTCAGCAGAACTGAGTGACTCAGTATCCGGTTCATATTTGCACCACCCTGGAGTCAATCAAGAGGAAAGGCAGATGGAGGATGGAGGGATGCAGTCTAGAGCACATGGCCTTTTCAACACCATCAGATCAATTCTTGCAAACCTACAGCACCAACTGCCACCTTCCTTTAAAATGAAAAGGACAGAGGAAATTGAAAAAAACACAGCACTATAGCACCTCACCTCTTTCTATTTCAATCAATAGTTAAAGCACCCCAAAAATCATAGTTATGGAGATTCATTTGCAATTTCATTCTTCCAATTAAAAAAAAAGCACTTACCCACCAAGGTGGTTAATCCCAATGTTGTTCATCCACTCAACAGGTTGGATAATGTGCATCATCAAAGCTTTCTAAAATCTAGCACTAACATAAATGATAAAATAACAAACTTTATAAAAAGCCCATTTGATAGACCATTAGATAGGCTCTTTGAGTCACAAAGGGCCTGGAAACTGCCTATGGGACTCCTAGGAAGTATCTCACCTTTGCGACCTACAACAAATATTCATGGAACGGGGCAGTGACTGAAATGAGCACTTTGAGAGAGAACAGCTCTTCTGTGGACCACAGAATCTGAAGATATTTTTAGCAAATTATAATGATCCAGAATAATTTAGTCGAGGTATTAAGACTCTCTTAAGAGAACAGGACATGGGTTCATGACCCCAAGGCACATCACGACTCTGAACTTTCCCCTTCCCCACCCATAGTGATGAGTGATCTTTTCTTCAAGTACAATGCAAAGGACCCCAAATTCCTTTTCAGCCTCTGTTTGTGGGGAAGTTATTGTTGGTTTGGGTTTTGTTTTTTTTTTTTTTGAAAGGAGTGGCTTTTGCTCTATTGTATTTCCATTATTTTTTCAAAGGGTACTTACTATCAGAACCAATTCTACACAGTGAATTCCAAAATTGGTAAAGAAGTTACTTGTAAGCAAAGAACGACATGCTGAATTTTTCTCCCACCTCCCAGAGTGTATAAAACAAAATTGTCGCTGGTGGATAGTCTCTAGAGCGTACAAGCTTTTGGTAAGGTTATAGATTCCCCTGCAGCAGTCAAACACCTAACACATTGGTGTTACAGCACACAGAGCTATAGCATATTTCTTGTTCTGTGCATCAGTCAAGTCTGTGTGCTGTGTGCTCTATTGAAAGTTTCAGAAATAAAACACAACCACTAAAAATACTAGACTATGTAATTATTAAGAAAGATTGATCAGGAGACTGATTTTGGATCTAAAAGAAAATGCTAATATTTAAAAAAAAATTACTTTTTGAATGACAACTTATGTATAGAGACACAATGCCTAGCAGCTCACCCTAGGTGATAGTGGGAGTGTTTCAATGCAGAGCACTATTTTAATCCATATTATCTTGAAAGACCTAAGCACCATGTGAGGAATTGGCACTATAAACAGCAAAATCATAACAGGTACAGAATAGGCACTTCTGCATAATGATATGAACCTTTATCACACACACAGATGACACATCTATAATAAATATAGGCAGATACCCGAAGGTTTCAGACTGTCCACTGTATGTGCTCTTTTCATATTGAGCTTCCTAGAAAGTTTTCAGTTTCACCCACAAATAAAATCATGCTCTCCTCCTGTTTCTCAGAGGGCATAGAGATCAGGGAAAAAAAAATGTTTATCTTAATATGTTCATCTTAATTTCAGACTCTGTGAGAATTTTCTCACATCATTTTTAAATATCAGATACAAGTAGCTCCCTTTAGATAGCAAGTTTTAAATCAATACAAAACTATATTTTCTATTTTATTTTGTGCAAACTTGTGTTAACAATATTAGATATGACTTTCATGCATTAGTTAATGACTAACCATGCAAAATCAACACCCAATCAGTCCAGACAGAAAACAATATCAAAGTAACCAGACTAAATATTTCTCTGTTCTATGGAAAATTATTGGTCTAACAGAAGAAGAACAAAAAAAAAAAAAANTTACCATATTTCTACAATGCAAGAATGATAGGAACTGTGTCTAAACCTTACATACAACCTTAGTTTCAGAAAGAAATCAAACTAAAATAATAAGCTGTGGTTTTGGTTGCAGCTAACACTTGAGTCAGTCAGTGGACAGCAAGAAGCTGATCAGTATGTCTTCAGACAAGGGAAAGTGTTTTTTTCTTATTCACTTTTTCGTAAGTTACAAAGATGCACCAGCTTGGGAGAATCACTACAGCTACTAAGTGATGAATAAAGAAAACCAACTGAAAAAAATCACTATCCACTGCACAGGGCAATCATGGATATGACCAGTTGGGTGCCTGTCAACTGCCCAGCACTGTACTGGGCTTATGTTCAGCTTAGGAAGTAAAACAAAAAAAATTCCAATTCCCCATCCAGAAACTTTCACTTCACAAGAACACCACACTTGTTCTCTCACAAAGCTTTTAAGGTGAGGCACTGATAGGGCTTGGACTTTCCCAAATCTTCATAGATGCTGTTTTCCTGGAAGGAGACTACAGTGAAGCACTAATTTTTTACACCCACTCTGCACTGGCAGCAGCTGAAGGAGCTGAGTAGCTGTCAGCATTAAGGACAAATCCTAGAGATGCACCTGACCCATGAAGTGTCTCACCCCTGGGAAGAAAACAAAGCTGTGAGCAAAACACTGATCTGGCAGCTGGGGACTTAGAGCAGCCCGATCTCAGCTCTGCCCTAATCTCACCGAGAGAATTTAGTCAGCTCAATGGCACCAGCTTTGCCCTCTTTCCTCACCTCTATGGGAATAAAAGCAATTGCTAATTACCTGCAAGAGATGGAGTGAAACAGAAGACCTGAAAACTACCTTTTAAACACAGGATTAAAGTAGGGGGCAACACAGCTTGAAGACCCGTGTAGCAAATTAGACACACATCTTACAAGGACAATTGCTTCTGATTTCTGCAGAGACTAAGTTTGCCAATTAAAAATGAACCAACGAAAAGAAACTTTTCTAACTTTATCACTGGCAGGAAAACCATCCCGGCATGAAAACGAGACTCTCTTGTTTCCAGCGTTTCTGGCAGGGGTGCTCCAGGACTTGCTGTTCAGATGTTTCTCAAGCCACCAAGTGGAGAGCACTGCGGGTTTTACCACTTGCTGCCAGTGGTTTCATGAGCACCAAAGAGCAAGGAATCCAATGGTGTTCAAACACGGCTGGCACTGTAGTTTGAGGAAGCTCCCTGATGAGCGGGAATAAGGAACACTGAGCATTTATGGGAACAGCAGAAGACACTTAAATATGGGGAGGAGGTAAAACTGGAGCTGTCCCCATCACATTAGGGCACAAACTGACAACTACTTGTAGCTACCCACTCAGCAGCAGATGACTTGGAAGCAGGTGGGTGTGGACACCGGAAAATACCTTCTGTATATAAACCAATATAGGGAATTTGGGGGTTATTTCACCCAGTCAAGGCAGTAGTGTAACATCCAAGTAGCTCGTGACCATCATGAAGACCTCCGTGTCTTTCTTCTTTCCCAGAAGCCTGTAGTAAAAGGAGTGATTTCTCATCTAAACACAGTTCTGACTACTGCCAACACCATTATTTCCTAGTGGTTCACAACTATGAAGTGCATGGCATGTTTCCAAGACATGCACATGAGAGTTAAGAGTCACTGGTTTTACAGAAGGAAGGAGAATTTGAGAAAAGGGAAGAAATGAAGAATATTAAAAATACAAGAAGAGAAAGCAAAAATGACACAGATCAGAGAGAGGAAAGCACAGGCGGGGAAGAAGAAACATGTTCAGAAGACAGTTATGGTAAAGAAGAGGGAGTAAAGTTAGGATTGGGAAACCCATAAATGCACTTACCAGAAAAAGAACAAAGAAAATGGAATCATTGCAAGAGAATTAAGAGGCTTTAAAAATCAAGTGAGAATGAGGAGCCTGCCAAGCTACATTCATCAAATATTAGGCACATTTCACCACTATTTGTCAAATTTATTCAACAAATACTATTTGCTGCCATAGCTGGTCAAGTACTCTCCAGCAAATATACTGTTAAAAAAATATTAAGTAAGTAATTCAATAGTCTATCCCGCTGCTATTTACCTAGTTATATCACCCATTCCAAAAGTACTCTGCATCACTGTTAAATTTGTTAACTGGAATGAGTGTTGTGACAAAGAGAGGTTAACTCTTTGTAGCTGAGGTACGTATGAGTTCTATCCACAGGAATAAGAAAAGGAAGCTGGTAGCACTACAATTAGCTACCCTACCCAGCAAACAGAACATAACCAGGTTTTTCTTTCTTTATAATATGCAGGCATAAGTGATTTTCCTCTTGTGTAGTTAGAATAGTCCTTTGCCTAGTAAATGTCAACTTTTGACACCCAGATTACAGCAATTAAACTCCTTTGGTGCTAAATTCAAAGTTGCAGTTACAAGCAGGAAATTAACTTCTAGTCTGTTTAAATACACTGGGGCTTTGTCAGATTATCCTTTTCTCTGCTATTGGAAGGGCATGTGATGAGGTAATTTTCACCTCAGTACATATTCAAATCAATTTTCACTACTGTTATAGGGCAGCATGTTCTCCCCACATACCATGTTTTCCATCCCAAAATATATAAGGAACGAATTATGAGTAATATATTTTGTTTAGGGAACATTATTGCTTCTCTAAAATGAGCTATGTCAAAAACTGAAGAGATACATTAAAATAAAGTTTGGATACAAAGTAAACTATCAAATATTAGGGAAATGTCACATTTAATGCTCTACACGTGACCTTACTTTAGACCTCTGGTGTACATATGTACAATACAATCTTTAGTAACGCAATTGCATAAGAAGTTTCCACACGACCCTTCCTTCAATCAGAGCACAAGCTGGATGTTGCTCTGGGACTAAATTAGCTATTCAATATTTCTTTTCATCCTCTTTATTCAACATGTAGTCTCACCTTATTTACTGCATAACATCCATTCCCTGCTCTGAATACCTAATTATTAATTTCCTCATGGGCTTTTGTGTGGCACTCATCACTATGGTATCTGATGTTTCCCAAAGATTAATGAATTTATCTTCCAGGCCTGTGAGACAAGCTAATAATACTTTCCTCACTTCTCAGCTGGTGAAAGGGGAACAAAGACCTTGGGAATTACCTGTGGCCAGAGAGAGAAGCGGGGAGCAAAGACAAGTTTAGAGCTGCAGGTCCCCAGATTCGCAAAGCCAGACCTCATTCTGACAGACTTCATTGTCTTGCTGGCAGAAGGACTCACAGACCGCACCTTACCTCAGTCACAGCTGCCTGTGCTCAGCACCCACCCAGGGCAGGCATCCATGGCTGTGGCTGGTCCAGGGAACACACTGTCCAGCTACGAGCTCCTGCAGCCTTTCCCACGTCTCCACATGCCTAACTTAAAGGCATCTGCTTGACTCCATCTAACTTATTTTGTTGTGTTACATTGAAACTACAGTCCAAAACTGCTGAGAGAAAAACTGGGAGAGCAATTTATCACTAGACAGCAGTAAATCTCAGGGGCCCTGCATTTTTTATACAGGTTCGCTGAAATGTCTGATTCTGGATCCAGATCCTCAGTGCCTCCCGCTTCCTGTAATAAGTCACTATGCTAATTCTCCACCTGCTGCCTGGCAGAATTGGAAATAGATTCCCATAGCTTCTTTGCAACTGGTACCTCCAGACAAATACAGCTGGGGGCAAGGAGAGAGAAAGTGAATGCACATATATTTGGGGAACTGAGAGTGTAGGTGAGGAAAGACTCAATTTACACGTGCAAATTCAGTGTTGAAGTTATCCTCATGGTTATTTTTGTCATTTTTCCAACAGAAAACTGCTGTTAGAAAAACAAAACAAAAACCCAATCTTCCAGTGATCAACCTAATGTCATATGTGACTTTTATAGTTTTGACGGTTTTTTTTCCCCTCAAAATGCTGTTATTATGTCCTATTGAACTTATCTATTGTATACAAAAGAATTGATTGTTAACCCTGCCTCTGAGCAGCCTGGACTAATTTAAAAGTGCAGAACAGATTCTCAACATAAAACTCTTCTGCCTTCCCTGCTTTGGCATCATAAAGCAAAACAAAGGTGAGTTTAACTATGCAGATGAGGTCTTTGAAGTTGCAAATACCTTTTATCTGCCACTCAGAGAGTGTTGGTTTTTCAGGGGGAAAAAATGGGAACAATTTAGGATGTATGTTGACTCTGGTGACCTCACCAGCCAGCAAGATAACTTTTCACAAAGGAAAAGTTTTCCAAATAACAAATAATTCATTCCTGACTACCTCAAATGGATCCAAATGAGCAGAGCACCCTAAAAATACTAAAAAGCCTGTCATGAACCTTGCAGCAAGCATATACATATACTCCTGCACATGCAGATACCATAGATGTATTTCATAGAGGCAACGCATTAAAGACCATAAAGATCCCTGGGGAAAACAAACAAAACCCAACACACAGAGCTGAAACCAGGGATTCTTCCTTTGGCAAAAGCCTGGTTTATTTCTACACTCTCAAGTTTACTGACACACGCAGGACAGAATGAAACCTCGAGAATTAGTTCCTCTGATAAATAGCTCACCTTTCCATCACTGACACAAAGTGCAATCTCTGCCCTAAAAAGCCCAAATGCTCTGTGATGGAGAGAGGGAGGAGGAGATGAGACACCCAAGTAGTGATGGCTGGAGACAATTTTCTAGCAGAGACCCAGAGAAGGTATTACATCTTCACAAGGTGCTGAAAAGCATTTCTTTCAACAATCATACAGAGGCTCCCACCATATTTTTTCTACCCCAGGGAAACCCTGTGTGTGCATAGCCATGTATTTTCCTTATACAGGCATGCCCGTGAGGAGCATTGCTGACACTGCAAGGGGACTCCTTCCCCTCCGTGCCCTAGAAGACACATTTTAGCTGTCCTTACACAGTAGCACAAGTGGGGGGGTCACTTGATAGCTCTCTGAATCAGCTCTCAACACCCCAGTCAGCAGGGCCACATTATGACCAGAAGCACACGTGGGCTGTGTGAGCTGGGCTTCAAAACTGCATCAAAGCACATGACTGTCAGCACCAAAACTTTCACAGCAGATTCAGCAGTCACTGGATCAGACCTGGAGCATTTTCTCCCTCTCTTTCACCCAGAGCATCCCAGTGCCTGGCCCCAGGGTCCTTCAACCCCTTAACCTGAAGCTGCAGGGGTTTTTTACAGCAGTTTTAACCATGAAATCACAGGGACCTATATCTTTTGTTTCATCTAGAAATATGTTTTCTACCTAAACCATTTGGGTAATTAGAGAGCTTTCTTTTCCCCCAGCCAAGTATTAAATTTCTTTCTCATTTTCCACCTTCATCTCCACCTACTACATTTAATGTATTTCCAGGTCAGTTCTCATACAGCTCTAACAATTTCTATTCTACTTGTTTAGGAAAATCAGCAAGTAGCATTCAGCCAGCTTGCTCATGCTACTTTATAGCTTGCTGTGGTCATTCATTTTCAGCTGAACTGTGTGCTCAAGATAAACACAAGGGAGGTGCTCTGTTTTAAAGCTCAGAGTCACTCAAAAAAATCCACTGGATCTGCTAGACTATTATTTCAAAACAAGTACTCTGCAGAAGAGCTCCACCAGCGGCACTCTGTCCTCCTTTATTCCCATGTCCAGGCGGGCAAATACCCCTCTGGGTATAGGATTTTCTTTTTTTAAATTATTATTAAAACAAAAAAATCTCATCTATATGACAAAACTTGTTTTGGAATATCCCCTCCTGTAGCTAAATATGTAGGTAGTCACTCACCCATCCAGTTCCACTATTCTAGTTGATGAGGGGCAGGACATCCAGGCTTCTCTACTCTTCCAAGAAGAAGGTGGTAGAAAGTCCTGTGTCCCTCCTTGCTACCTTTTTTATCCCCACCAAAAACAAGAAGACAAGGAGGCAACCTCCTTTCAACTTTCCCAATGCCTCACATACAAACAAAAAATAATTTTACTTTTTAACCATGTTTTCGTATGGAGTAGAAAAACAGTATCACTTATGGATGACCCAAGCACATCAACCATCAGATCTCATTATACTGAAATGCCATATCAGCTTGTTAGTTGGGATTTTACATTGCTTTTTCTCACAAAACAGAGAAAAGTTTGCTAGCAGTTGCCCATGTAGAAATGCTAGAATTTTTTTTCTTTCAGCAAACAGACAAGTATTTCTCTCCTTGGAAAGTTTCTAATTAAAAGTTAGGTTTCTCTCTCTTTTCCTTTCGAAAGGACCATAAATTATAAATAACTGACTAGTCATTCATTGTTTCTAATGCACAAACCCAAATATACTTTCTCCAGTTTTTTCAACTTTACTGTCAGAGAGACTTTTTCTGTTTGGGTTGGGAGGAGACCGGCTGCTCAAGAAATCTGATGAAACCGCAAGACTGAAAATGCTGTGTCCCTTACCTACATGAAGTACATTATGAAGGCAGCTGTAATGCAATCAAAGTCACCACACAGTATGGGCTCCCTTAAATGATGTTCCCAGTGACACGGTGGAAGTTTTTCGAGCACAAGGTAACACAGTGTTCATGCCAGCTCTGTCCTGGGCCTCTGTGAAGCAGATGCTGTCAATCATTTCAGGCTGTGTTGAATTGAATGTAACATCTGCAATATGGTGTTTGCAGTTTTCCAGCAAAGGTAAAGCTGAGACTGCCAGTGCATTTTACTGAGTAGAACATTAGACTCCCCTGGAACTATGCTGGGGATTCGAAAGAACTGGCCAACTACCCTCTGGTCATTAGGAATTTGGGTTTGTACCTTACTAAGCATTCTACCACCAAAGAATTTAAGGCTTCAGCCCTTATTTTAAAAAGAAAATTAAAAAAAATAGAAAAAGCACAATATCATCAGGGTTTGGATCCTGAAACTACTGCCACCATGACATATCTTATCATCACATGCTGGAATGAAGTAGTTGAGAGAGCTACAGAAAGCTCTCTATCAGCTCTACACCATCTTTGTGTCAGCGAGACTTGGTAGGTACTAATAAGTGAGCTACAGCCTTTTACTCTGGATTCAAACCAAGAAGTAGCAGTGGATGTAAATATGTATTGACAGAAATGACCAGTCAGTGGGTGTTCAGTGAGGAAAAGCATTCCTAACTGCAGATGGTTCATTTTACACCTCCTCGCTGTGCAACACTGAACTGGCAGTCCCATGAGAGCATTATTGGTCAGGGGATTTCAGCACCTCTGCGTCTGGCAGGGATCAGAATAATGAGCAGTGCAGGCAGAGGAGCCTTGGGAGTCACATTCCCTCTGTTGCTTCAGTCTCAGGACTCCTCTCATCCATCCATCCATCCATCCATCCATCCATCCATCCATCCATCCATCCATCCATCCATCCAGAGTCTGCTTACAAACATTTTTCCTGAAGGAAGCTATGCAGAAGGGATACTCCACACTGCCCTGTCTTGTCTCTTCTGGACTCACATCTGAAGTATGCACCTTCCCCCGTAATCCTCCATTACAAGTTGGTGGTAAGAGGTGGGGTTGCACTCTCCTTCCTGATAGCAGCACCTGGAAGTTCCTTGCCCACACACCAGCCTTCAGTGCTCTTCATGTTCAGACTTGTGAATATTTCTCTATGCACCATTACAGGGATCCACAAACTCCTTTTAACCGAAGTCAAGGGCAAGAAACCCACCACCTGGGGCGAAGGAGATTCCTTTTCCCTCTATTTTATACCCCCCATTCCCTGCTTTCTTGTGCTGTCCCTCCCCTGCCTGCCCAGATTTCTCCCCACGCACAGCCTCCATACCAGCCCCCCTCCCTTACCCCTCTTGTTCTGTGGAGAAGTTGCTCAAAGAATTTCTGACATGTGACAAAATAGTGACTTTGCTGGGCTGGGGTGGGCTCACACTCAACACATTTTATATGGTGCTTAAGAATATGTTAAAAATTATTTGTAGTGTAGTTACAACAACTATAGTAGTTGCACATTGTCAGCTCTCAGATCCCCGGAAGGGATGGGACCTGAAGCCTTGATTTGGCAGGCATCACTACTTTCACTTAACAGATGGCAAAACTTAAGCTATAACTTGCCTGAATTCGAGTGGTTTTTAAAGAAACAGGAAAAAAAAAAAAAGACAAAACAGATATCTTTTTTAATTCACGTTTTTTACCTTCCCTTCTTATAAGCACCCATTTGTCTCTAGGTAAGATGTGGATTCCGTCACAGGAGCAGACATACTACTACCAGAAAAACCTGAGGAAGAGTTCCAGTTCCCACTGTATGTACTCCTGACAAATCAGCACCCAGAGACCAGATGCTCCCTGCTTTCAGACCATCTCCTTACCTTGCTTTAGGTTAAAGTCAGCTCACTAGACTAAAATTGTTCAAGTTAACACGTTATCTGCCATAGAGGGTAGCAAAGCCCTCTAGCATCATCCCCACTAGGAACTCCTGAAAGGCAAGAGCCTTGATTAAACACTGCAAGCTTTTTGGCACTGCCCTTTTTCTAAACTGATTTTTTTCTATTGTTTTTAATGAAAGTAACAGCCCCCTCGCACCACACACCAACCTTACACTTGAGCTGATCTTGAATTCACTCTAAAGGTTTTTACTTCTATACTGTCTGCCCTGCTCCTGCCCACCCCCACCTTCTCCTCTTCATGACGAGGATCTTTAGGGGGACAATGGTACAATGGTTCTGACAGTGTATCAGTTCCCAGCTATGGGAAGCTGGAACAACCGCTGATTCTTCTGTCTAAGATCTGCTGTTTGTACACTTTGCTCTTCTATTCAGCCCATTGACTTACCTCTCTTATCTTCAATCTATAATTAACAGAGATTAAGGAAGCTGACTTATTGCAAAAGGAAATAAACAAAAGGGATCAGGGATGAGTTGAAGGGTAGGTGGGAAAAAGTAAAAAATCAGTACAGTCTCCCTCTTGAGAAGGTCATCCCAAGGAAGGGCAAGAGCAAAATCAATGAATTTTGGCTCAGCAGTGATGGGAGTCAATCCATCAGGCAAACCGATGGCAGCCAGTCGGGCTCTCACAGACACCACCTGTCGCTGCCAGCAAAATGTCAGATTTATGAATTCATTTCCATAGCAAGATAGCACTCCCCCAGGGCAGCACTGAACAGTTTCACAGCTTCTAGAGCAACCTACTGAGCAGGGAGAGAAGAGGCAGCTCTTCTTCCCCACCGAGGCAGCCTGTGTTTTAAAGGAATGGAAGTATGAACCACATCCAGAGTCATACTTTTTTCAGCATTTGTTTTCTTTGAGCTGGGGTTCCTAAATCAAGATGCACTTAAGGCATACACCAATTTCCCATTTTTGTGTCATTAACGAGAGCAAAATATTACACCTGTATGTTTCTCACCCCAGAGTTTAACTTCCCTAGCTGCATCAAATCCCTCACAGATGAAGGTGACAGCATTGACCTCAACTAGCTACACCCAAGTGAAAATTTATCCCATATTCACTACAGTTCTAGCTCCTTAAGAAGAGCCTTGTCATGGTAGGGCTGATTGCCTTCAGTTAGTTCAGAGAGCACACTTTCAGTGATTGTCATTCATCACTGAAGACAGCGGTGACAGAAACTTCCGTGAAGTTCTCTACTCACCCACACAGAGACAAGCATTTATCTTTCCAGCACAACAAGTGGAAGAACCCTGTATTTTTTTCTTCCTTTCTACCTTTCATCTATCTTCATAGTGTTATCTGGATGATATTCACTATAAGACAGTGTCACCAGCATCTCTAGAAGTGACAAACTTTTAGCGCAGAAGTACTTTCAGGAACCTTATTTTAACTGTTTTCGATTGGAAGTGCAACAGACTGAACTGAGATATAGGAAAGCAGATACTCCAGTTGCAACCTGAACTTTAATTTTGTCCAGTTAGGCATACATTAGATCATTAGAAACAGTTTTTAAGTTTAGAAAGATGCCAAGCTGGGGGAAGGAGGGCATAATCCTTTACTAAAATCTTAGAGAACACAATATTAAATTAATGACAAAGTGTTGATTTAGTAGAGCACTTGGCCCAAATTCTCCAAATATTTCACACTTCTCTACTTTTTAAAGGTATAATTCCACCATTTAGGTCCCTCTGACAGCCTCAGAAATCATCATTTGCCAGCTGTCTAACACCCCAGGTTGTCTAGTTCCAGCAGCCCCCAAATTCATAGGCATGAGTTAGTGAAAAAATGACAAAAAGGTGGCACAGTGATGCCAGCCAACTCCCTAGTGAAGGAGGTTATTGCCAGTGGAGGAGGATTTAAGTGAAGATACTTAGCACTAAATCTTTCAAAACAGGCACACACATTCTTCCTATGTAGGATGTCCAAAACCAGACATGAATTTATGTGAGGGCAACACCCTACATGGCCCCTTTTAGCTTTGTCAGAACTGATTTGATGGCGTTGCACCCTGTTAGTGGTAGATGTGAGTGTCAGGCTGACTGAAGTTTTAGCCCCAAAGTTCTTCAAGCAGGACTGGCAGACTAGGGAGGTGAGCTCGCTTGTGTAAGAGCTCTGGGATGACACAGAAATCAGATACACCCCAGGGCAGAGACACCTGACCGAATGGTGTGCTCACACCCAGTGATGTAACCACTCTGAACACAGGATTACACAAGGAGGGCACACGAGCAGAGGTGCATGGTTCACCACAAAACCTAATGCTGAGCCTTCAGATTCTTAATTTTTTACATATGCTGGAGTTAGACAGCTGTAACAAAAGTCTCATTTCATGGCAAGCTCTATGTTACCCCACTCGGCATCCTCATTTCAGAAATTGGTACAAAAACATACAGAGAGCTTACTGTTTTGCAAAAATTTTAATGCTTTGATAAAAGGTCTATGATGACAAATATTGTTAACTGCCTTTTCAGAAGGAGATATGCAAACAAATCGTCACACTGTCTATAGCGTGAGACAGTGTTTAACAAGGTTCGTCATCTTTAAACTGATATTGTTAATCTATTTATAATACATGCCTTTCAGGGTTTTTGTGGTTTGGGGTTCTTTTTAATCTTCTTTAAAATTAATATATTTTAATTTTGAATTCACACCAAGTGTATGTATTAACCTTGTTGAAGGAATAATTGTAAGGTACTTTGTCTTAATTATGACACCATGATACAGAGCAGTTAAATATCCATATAATTTTATACTGTTGCCCTAAAGGCCCTTCCTTGAAGTCAACCTTTTCTTTTCTTTTCCTGTTTTTTAAGCAAGACTTAATTTGTAAGTGTTAAGAAAGTAGGGAAAATTACTTCACCCTAGTTCCTTTGTATTTTTCTCCTACTTTTATTCTCACTTTTGAAGATTAATATAAATGAGTATAGAAAAGTGTCTCTCTAGTTAATTATGCTTTAGGGAACTTTATTCTCTCCTTCCTCCCCCAAATTCTATTTTAAGGCCCAGTCTCATTCTCTTGTTCATTAAGAAACATTAGGAAACAGCCAACTGTATCATATAGCAGCTGATTCTTCCTTTCATGCATGTCCCCAGCTCACCCTCTTTGTATAACTCAAAGACAATTCAACTTGAAATAGGTTCCTTTGAAAAAAAAACTGATGAGTAATTTTTTTTAAATTTTGCTTTTCCTTGATTGCCATGTAAAATTACCTTGATACTCACTATCTTTACCTTCTCTCATAAAAAAGCAAAAAACAGCCCACATCTCCAGTGTCAGTTTGCCTTGCAAGGCTCCAGTTTTCAAATGGACCCTTATGATCAGAACATTTTACAGACTGATTCAAGAAGGAGTCCATAATCAGATAGCATCGTCAGTCCCAAGCATTTAACAAAACAGAATTCTCACCCCTTTCTTCTTCTAGTCCTTGTGTGGTTGCACTCCTCCATCTCTGACAATAACACAGGTTTCGATCAGAAATAACCCCCATCTCTGCAGAAACTCACAAAGTCAAAAGCAAAGAAGCCACAAAAATATTAAAAGGCAAATATATGATTCTGTAACACAATGTTATAGAAGGTCTAATGGCTTTCCATCACACCATCACTGAAGAGCAGAGTTAAAGACAAGGAGGCAGTTGATTCTGAGCATTGCTTCCTCATGTTGAAATACTTTGGGCCAGAAATCTCATCAGCCAACAGCATCAGAGGCAGTGGTAAATTCACAAATATTCCAACAGCACGAAGGCACAAAACAGTGCTGATGACAGAACCAATGGATCAGTGTGGTATGACATAGGGGCAGAAATAGACAATAAGAACACCTTTAGTCAGTGCTGTAGCCAGATGCAGTAAATTAGAATGATGGAATGGTTTGAGTTGGAATATTTCCCCTGAATAAAGGAAAATATTTTTTATTGGTGGTGGTTTGTGGTTTTTCTTAGAACCTTACTATTTACCCAAGGAAGAGTACAAGACAAAAAAAAAAGCAAAACCAAAACAACAAACACTAAATCACCACAGGAAGGATTTTTTGGGTAAACACATAATTCTTTGTGACTAAGTATAAAAATATTGGTTAGGCCATTGGCCAGGTGTGTCGGGAATAAAGATTTGCTCAGGGTAACAGCTAATGCTGTTAATACAGTAATAAAGAGTTGTTTTCTCTGAGAACTGAGCCAGCAGAACAAAGCTATGTCCAGAGTCACAAGCACATCCTGTCCATTTTCTCCACTACAGGCTTTCAGCCTCCCATCTCTTTGTGCTCTCTCCACACTCATTTAAAATTATTGTGGAAAACCAAAGAAACCACATACATACACATTTTCACGCTTTGCTTCATAGTCTTCTGCCAGTTTTTAATAACATGGCATTTCTCTGTGATACTGGATGACATGAAAGACAGAAGGGCAATTTACTAAAACAAATAGTCCAGCAGTTGATCTGCAGCAGCTGTTAAACTCCTAAGCCAGGAAGAGCCTCAATGAGTTATCAGCCCATTGAACACTATAGATGCAAGTCACAGCTCCCATCTACAAGGCAGACCTGCAAAGGTGAGACACAAGTCTTCCTAAGTCAAAGCTCCTGGTGACCTCCTTATGGGATACAAAATAGAAAACCGAGCTCTTAAGACAGGAAGAAAAAACACTGATGGACAGTTAGCCCCAGGTTCTTACAGGCACGAAGAGAAGAAGTGGCCTCTACCAGAGTGAGGATAATGGGCATTAGTCTCATCTGCTAAGTCAAACCCTGCTAATTCTGGGCCCAGCTGTGTCTCTGATCACAGGCAAAGCACTCTGACCAGTGATAGTTTCTAGCAGTAATGAGTGACTTCACAGCACCTGTACTGAAAGGAAGTAGAGACTGTAAAGGCTCTTATCCATCTTGAAATTCTGAAGACCAGAGGGTATTCCTTCCCAAGATATGGACTACATTGTTTAAACTAGAAAGGCTTTGCTTGGTTGGTTTTTTTAAATCAGTATAGCTAGATATCTGTTTCTTAACAAATTACACCCACCTATCTAGGACCTTAATTTTAAAAGTAAAATTCTTCAGAAGATAGATATTTTTGCACACCTATAGTAAAACTCAGCTTTCTCAGGAGGTAGTTTACCACTTTCTTTTTTCTTTAATGGGTTATTAAGATCATTAACATTCCAAGTGACTATTTTAAAGTGCTATTAGTCTATATTACGTGGTAGAATTAAGGGAAGTTCTATTAAAACCAAGGTTTGCCTTATTTCCTTCAATTCTCTAAGGTGAACTCAAATACCAAGAAATAAATAGAAGGCACTTGTATCAGACTGCTTCAGTGAAGCAAAAAAAGGGGGAGGAGGGAAGCAGATTTAAAACTTTCTTTCTAGTCTTCTGTGTATTTCTTCAACTTAGTCAACTCCGCAGAGGGAATATCCTCTTATTTTTCTTCCCACCAGTGACAGCTACAATGAGTCACAGTACATGCCTACTCCAAGCAAGCACTTTTGTCTCTTGCCTACCACCATTTTCAGAGATTTATTCAATGCTACCTCAGCCTACCTATTGCCCACATAAAGAGGCAGAACCTAGTTACCATGGGTAATAATTTTAATACTGAGCGGAAATAAAAAGATTCATACACTTGGACATAATACAGAACTCCATTGCTATATTCTGTCAACTAGCCATTCCCATGCCATCATAAATCTCCAAGAAGTAAATAAACAAATGATTGTGTTGACCTGTCAGGGTCCAGGCAAAAAATGTTTAGTACAAACAAATGATTGTGTTTAGCTGTCAGGGTCTAGGGAAAAAAGGTTTAGTACAAACTACTCTAAGAGATTGTTTAAACTTGGAGAGTTAAAGAAAAAGTACATTGCAACTTGCTGTATGTTGTAGAGGTACTCTAACTCTTCCGATGATTTTTGAGTAGGACTTCAGCCACTAATGATTTTGTCCATGTGAGTTACACAGGGACATTTTTTGCCAAAGGAAAAACCCAGCTATCAAGATATCAAGATCTTTATCCCCCCCAGTAGAAATACCCAATCTTAATTAGATTAATTACTCTATGGAAAATTTCCTTACTCCTTGTTTACGGTAGAGACCATCCAGCCAAGGTGTCATTCTTTGGTCATCTAAATGACTATCACTGAATGTGAAACTCATGGAAGCTAGCCACTCCCTAGCAGTTTAAATACACATCCATAACTCTTCTGAGACATTTATCATTGTTCAGCTAAAGAATGATGTCCCATTACAAGCGTAAAAGACTCTTCAGTACAGCGAGACAATAGTAAATGTGTACATCTCAGCTCTGAACCTCTCTTCTGGGTTACAAAGCCATGATTGTTTTACTGCAGTGAGAATCAAGATCAGTATGAAAGTTCTTTCTCTGATGACTAAAAATTGTAATTAAATTAAAAAAAAAGAGCTAGTAGACCTTACTCTTCAGATATTCTACTAGATGTGTGTCTTTCACACATCTTAATTTCAAAGGGAAGCATATCTTTCTCCAAGTATCAGACATAAGAATTTTTTTCACTTTGCACCCTTTCTTTTTTCAAGTAAATCCTCTATTTACAGCTTATCCTCTTAGGAGTGAGAAGCACAGCTGAACATAGCAAGGAGTTTAAGCAGGAAACTAAAGAAAATCAATTTCTGTATGGATATGGTTTCCATATATTTATAAAACCATCCACCCAAAAGAAGCAAGTTTATACATCACACATGGGGAGCCCCTTACTGTCACAGAGTGTACATGGAGGAATTCTCATGCTGGAAAAAGAACATCTTTGCTTCCTACAATTTATCATCAAGAGCTTTAGCAAAGTGTTGAAATGAGCTCTCTTGGGTCCTATTGTAGCATAGAACTAAAATACATTAAGTTAAGCCTTTTGGTTTGCTACATTTGGGCTTCTAGATCAGTATCAGGCTCTACTGGAAATATTTGGAATGATTTGAAATGAGATCACTTTGTTGCTTTGTTATGTGTGCCTTGAATCTCATGTTATCTTCTTTAAATCTGTTCCAGAATTTAGTTTAGCAAACGAACTAAAGGGTGGAGAAGCTTCAAAAGCCAGTATTAGGGATCAAGGTGCATAAATTGATCTGGAAACAGAGAATGCTATTCATCCAAAACAACTGTAACTTAAAGGAGTATACTGGACAGAGAATGCCTCAGTGCAGCAGTTCTCTGGAAAGGGATCTGAGGATTACTGCGTGCCATGAGTACAAAATCAATTCTGTTCCTGAAAAAAGAATGCCTTCAGCTGATCTTGAAAAATGAAACAGAGCCTGAAAACCAGAAAACTATCCTTTTGCTCAGGACTAGGAAAGCTCCTTCTGTGTTTGGCTACCATATTTTAAGAAGGTGAAGACAGCTTGCATGAAAGGCAAAAAATACCCAGCCAGCTGCAAAGCCTGCCCTCTAAGGAAAGTCTACGGAACTTGGTGCTGCCCAGCATGAGGAAGGGAGGGCTGAAAAGCAACATCTTCCAGGTAGATTACAGACTGCTGCAAAGAACAAGAGAACGAATTATTTTCCAACGTCTATTGCCAATGAACAGCAATAGTTATGCTCAACAGGAACCTCTCTTGCTGTCAAATTCAGGACAATCTTTCCAGCAGTAGGGAAAGGAAAACATTGTAAAGGTTGTCTGGGTTCGTTGGCAGAACCACCACTGCAGGGGTCTTTGACAACAGGCCTGACAAACATCATTAAAGGAGATTGAGGCATAGCTGATCTGCCTCAGGGACAGAAGCATAGACTAGGAAATTTTTCAAGGTCTTTTTAAGGTTGCCACCTTCTAAATACAAAACACATGGACACATAATGAGTATAAACAGCTGCAATGCAGCAATTAATTTGCTAAAGCTGGTACCAGATCAACATCATCCATAGTTTGTAGCAAGCTGTTCAAAACCCAGGCAAGACTCTACATTGTTAAAACTCCTGCCACTGGTTCCGGTTCCCTTGGGCTAGCTCATGTCCTGCCTCAACTACGGCTGTTGGAGTTTCAGAGGAGACAGATGTTAAAAATTATTTGCACTGGGAGTCACCTAGGCCTGCGTTTTCTAATCTTGAAGAGGCTTGTACATAAGATAATAAGATCATTAATAGCCATAAGATAGTAAGATCATTAATAGTCATAAGATAATAAACCCCTCCAGGAATGCTATACATATAAATCAGGCATAGGACACATACCATTAGAAGCACCACACGGAACTAAGCCAGGCTTTTCGGTTTCTCTAAAGGAATCTTATAAACCTGAGGAATGCAAAGGAACAAGCACTCTGGGATCTCAACAAATGAACAGGATAGAGCTTTCAAACTATAAGAAGCACTGACAGATTTCTTTGCTATTGATGCAGATCCCTGGTGTACAGTCTGCAGCCACTTTGAAAAGAAGTAATGATTATTAATTGATCACGGAGTGCCAACAATTTACTAGGTGTTTCTTGTTTTTCATTTAGCAGCATACATGAATTTGAAAGCAATCTGAAGCAAGGAGTTATTCAGGACAGCAGAGGACATGAGTGTTTCAGAAAAAATGTTCACAGCCTCAAGAGAGAAATCCTGTCTGGGCTGGTTTGTTTTGTTCAGAAGAGGGCTGTACACTACTGAATTTCCTACTTTTGGGGAAAATTAAGGAATCAGCACACCTTCTGAATCATGGGATCTCCCCCTCTCAGGTCAGTATAGTTTTCTGTTTCATGTGGGACTGGGGTACTCAATGCAACAGAAGTGGTTGACTCTGCCCAAGTTACTGAACACGAAGGGCAGACTTTAGGATCCGTGGCTATTAGCCAGTGTTTTCTGGCCACAGTGTTCAGCAAGACAGTCAGCAAACTGAAAGGCAAACAGCTTCACCAAAAATGGTACAGCCAATCCGCCTAGGTCTTTCTACTTCTGATTCTTTTGCATGAAAGTGACACCTTGATGACAGAAGAGAGAACAGGCTTTTCCAGATACTCCACATAAGGGGTGAAAGAGAACATAAATTTAGCACATGAACAAACCTCATAACTATTTACAGAATGTCTCTGTTGAATATTTCTGAGAGTCAAGATCCAGTATCTCCAATAGAGCAAGGTGTCGAGTCAGATGTTCAAAAAACAGCAACAGCAAAAGCAAGCAAACAAAACAGCCAGCTGGTGCTACCCAACTTCCATTTTCATTCAGGAGTAACAAGTCCAGCTCATGTTAGAACCACCTTTTGTCTTAAGACACAAGACAGACAGAAAATACTAGGTAAGGAACCCAGGACTGTCTCCTGGTGGCTCTGCAAGAACAAGGGATAAGACTTCTCCTTTCATTACAGAAAACTCAGGATTTTTAATACAAAAAGCTATGAAATACTAATACTTTGAAACAAACAAACAAAACAACAAATCTAGGAAAAGGCAGAAAGAACTTGAAGCTGAAATTTTGAAGCTGGAAATATAAGTGTCGGAGTCTTTCCTAAACTATACATTTGCTTGAGTCAGTTTGTAAGTGTAGGCTTTCATCCACATTGAAACTTATGCCTAGCTCAAAGCCTTCCTACTTAACACTAATGTTCAAAGGTGATAGTCTGCACAGATTCATCCCTGATACTGCTGATTGTTCATAGCATTTATCTGATGGTCCACATTTAATCTTTATCACTCTTTTTATTGAAGAAATCAATTCTCATTAATATTTTTAATGGTTTTTAATGGGTGTTAATTAAGTGTGGGAAGGTCCTTCAGGAACTGTACTCTTCTGTCACATTGAAAGTGACACTAAGTGACATGTTAGGAGTCTTCAGGTTTCAGCTGGAAACATCATTATGGAATTAAAAAGGTCCTTCTCTGTGTGCAATATAGAAAATAACCAAAGAAATCTAATAAAATGCATCAATAACATGCACAAAAATTAACACCTTCATGAAACACATAGTAAAAGCCATCTTGCAGCCCAATGAAAACTGCCCATGAAAATGCTAATACAGGTACTGCCTATTCTCAAATACAACAAAAAAACAATTATAGATGAAGAATTGAGGTTGGATATACAGTTTGCAGTTTCTAGCCAGTATACAACAAGTCATCCAGTAAAGAGGCAGTCACGTTGATTGCTCATCTTTTCCCAATTATCAGTTACTTTAAGAAGAAATTACTCCTTTTTTTTCAAACAGCTACTTTTCAAAACAACTCTTCTACAGAAAAAGTCAGCAAATTAGTTTTTTATGAAAGCTATTCTGATCTCCCTAATGCTAAATAATAGTCCATCATGCACTGTAGTTTCAGGTGATCTTAATTTTGTCCTTATTTTATTCTATAATGAAAATTTAATTTTATCTTCTTCCTTCTTTGATACTTTATGTAAAACATAAAAAAAACATTTAATATATAAGCTTAATATTTTAAAAATATTGTTTATTAAATGTATAGATAAGGGAGTACTCAAGGGGGCTGCATTATTTATGCCATAATTCTCTCATTTTTTCAAAATGTCAGTAGTGATGAATAACAGATTTAACAGGAAACAGAACTATTGAGTCAATGCCGCAATACCATTGGATAAGAGCTGCCCATCTTTCTTGTTTGTGTTTCACCTGTACTGTGTCTGAATTAAAACCTCTTTTCTCAGCCACTAATTAGATATTTTTGAGAATTAACAGCAATATACTGCATTAATTCATTGTCCCAGTTACTGAAACAAGAGTTATCAAAATACAGTGATGCATCAGTGATGCTTTCTACATAGAAAGCAAGAGAGAGTTTCCTACAAGACAGAGGTCATGTAGGGAATCGGTCCTAGAGCTCCAGTTTACCAGAATCCTAAAAGTCAGTGTAGAAAAGGCACACATTTTTTGCTTCACCTCGGAACTACTGCAACCTGCAAAGCTCCAGGAACTTCATACAAGACCAGATCCCACCACTGTAGAATGAGATTCCTTGCTTGAAAGGAAGCACTGAGCAAGACAGTTGGGATAATATGAAATTTGACCCAAACAAGGCATAATATCTACTGAATAAAAAAAAAATCCTAGGTGACCTGCAAGTAGGAAAAATATGGAATTATAAAAAACATTTGCTTCAATCTCAGTTCATTCACAAATAAAGATCTGTTGGTGATAGCGATGATATTAATGGCACAAAACAACTCCTGAGAACATAGCTTAATGTTAGAAAAGGCACAAAGCTGATAAAGATCATGTATCATGCATCATGCAGACACTGCTGTTATCACTGAAGTACCACAGATGACTGGTGCTAGGATGAAACCATTCTTTATAACTGGTATTACAGTTGAAACTCTCCCCACCTAAGATAAGACCTGGAGACAATTTCAGCAGGTAAAAGTACTTTTGATCAGCTAACTCTTCTCAAATTAGCAGTTTATTTCCATTGACTTGCTTTCCAAGCAACCCAGTTCTGAAATGATGCTTTTCCATATTAGTTTCAATCTGTATTCAGATATGGTGACCTACACACTTTACGCAGTAATGGAGGAAAACATTAACTTAGCTGCACCAAGTACCACTTTCTTGTGTTCATTTTGGAACTTTTGAAATGCACTAGGTATGGAGTTTGTAGGAAATATGACAAAAACATCACTGAGCCAACTTCTCAGGGAGTTCTGGCAGTGCACCAGAGGTACTCCACAAATAAATTTTGCAAGAGTTGTGAGGTTATGATAATCTATATGGTGGTGTAATTTACCTCAGTCCTAAATGAAAACAAAAACTTTAAAAAAAAAGGAATGGTGATGTACACTTACATAAAAATACAGAGCAGACTGCAGCAGCCAAAGCCCTCACTGCTTCACTATCACATTAAAGACCTATGACTTGCGGAGGCAGACTGAAGTGCACAGGAGGGCATTTTAGTTCCTCCTTTTACTTTGAAATCTGCAGTCTTGTCTCTCTCAATGCAACGAACAGCAAATGAGACTGTTGGACTATTCTCCACACAACTGGCAGCAAATAAGAATTTGGTCTAATACAATACCTGAAGTCAAAATGCTGGATAGAACAAACCTGGGTAAAAAAAACAAAAGTGAAATATTTAGGGAAGAATAACTGAAAAACTACTAGAAACATGAAAGTCTTCATTTGAGGGGCTACTATAACAGAAAATGGCCATATTCCAACACAAAAAACCTAACCTTGTCTCCTGAAGAACAGAACAGAGACAGCTGAGGGAAAAGATCATAGAGGTATTCTTCAGTAATTATTCTCCCTCTTATCAAAGGTTTAAAGGACCAGAGTAGTCATTTTATAGTTGAAGTGCAGTTGCTGCACTATGGGCAGCATATTAAGACAACTACACAGTCAACTCTGTATAATTATGCTAATGGATACAGCACCAATTATAGATTTTCTTTTATTCCTTGAGGTTCTCAGAAAGATGAAGGTGAAGAAACGACGAAAATAGGAACACTGCTAGAAATATAAACCACTAGTAATGTCACAGTATGACATTTGTTCCATACCCTGGCAATATTACTAGACAGAAACAGAATAAGATTAAGTTAAAAGAGCTTCCAAGTGACCTTGCTAGAAGCAATATTCTTTCCACCAGTTTCCTCAATATTTTTTCCTCTATCACCAGGTATGCATAACTAAGGACAATTGGAAACACTATATATAATTAAATAAATGAATTTATGGACTACCCAAACCCCTGGCCAAGAACTGAAGATTTTTGCTGACAGTAAAAATCTTGTGGCATATCATCTTCAGCAGTCAAAAAAGATTCCACCACCATGTTTCTGACAAACAGTGTCAAAAGTATTCCATAAGTCTAGACCAGGCTTTATTTTTCAGAAATAGATTTGCTAAATGTTTCTTGTTTTCTGAAAAGTTGGCAGTTTGAGTTTGCTATTTTTCATTTTTTCCTGACTTTAGAAAAATTGTTTTACATTGAGTCTATATAAAGGGGGCTTATAAGAAAAAGAGGGACTTTTTACCAAAGCCTATAGTGACAGGACAAGTGGAAATGGTTTTAAACTGTAAGAAGTTAGATTTAGATAGGACATAAGAAAGATTTTTTTTTTCTTTTTTTTTTTCTTCACTGTGAGAGTGGTGAGACAATGGAATGCATTACCCAGGGAAATTCCCAGAACTGGAAGTCATGGAACTTCGAGCAGCCTTACCTAGTGAAAGATGTCCCTGGCCATGGTGGAGAGGAGGGGAGGAAAAGTGTGTACACAAGGTATTAAGAGGTCTCTTCCAGCCCAAACCTTTCTTTTCACTATGATAATTACTACTGAGGCTACTCAGTTTTAACACATTAGCATCATTACAGGTTGTGAATTTCTTTTAGTCTTAAGTGGAAACATTTGTAAAAAACCCAATAAAATCTTGAAAGAAAATAGTTTTCAATAAAAACATTTTAAGAGAAACTATAGTAATTGCATTTATACACAAATTTTAAATTAGTCCTTAGGAAACCCTTTGTTCCTATTAAGAAGAAGCAAATTTTATAGCTATAGGTTGGATATGCTGTGATACTAAGCATTTTTAACCCAGTCTATCCTGTGACCTGTTCAGAAGAGCACATATTCTGAACTGAGTGTTTGGCTTCTCTGTTAAAGACTTTAATTCTTAAAGCCTCAATTACAAGGGGTAGTGATTGCTTAAGTGCCTAAAAATTAGAGATCATGATAGTAAAATCCACTTGCCACTCATGATTTCTTCTCACAAGGTATTTAAGCCTTGTGAGTCCAGCACAGAGCACTGACTAGGGCACACTGTGTGCCTGGTCACACTTAGCCAGCCACAAGGAAAGGTACCACTGGAGTCTCCTGAAGAGTGCAGGGAAGGAGGGAGACAGAATGGAGAACAGCAATAAAAGCCCAAAAACATCAATGACAGAACATCTCTCTAATCTGCCCTCCTCTGTTAAGGGTCTTTACCTGCCACAAGGATTCAAGATGAAAAAATAGCCTAACGCTTTGTAAGCACTGAATTCAAAGTTTAAGTTAGATATCTTCTTGTATTTAAATAATTACATGCTGAAAATATAGTTAAGTATCTCATATTAAGGCCTGAAATAGAATAATGAAAGCAGACATTTTAGCTCTGAAAATATCCAACTTCATAATGGAGGTCCTTGATAACAATTCCATTATAAAGACTGCAGTAAAAGTCCCATTCTAAACCATACCATTCACAACAGGGGCAAAAAAAAAAAAATCTGTTTTCACTGCACAGACTTAACTGTGAACAATTTATTTCTAAACAATTTTTTACAGAGGAAACTAAAATATTGTTCTGTCTCCATTTTCTGGAGGTTGTTTCTAACATTTCTATTATCTGTAGATTAAAAATAAGTTTCATTTCAAAGTGTGAAAAAAGAAGTCTATGTGTTTTCAGATCACATAAATCTTACCTTAATGTGTACTCTTGTTCTCTTAGAATTAGAATTTCAGAAACAACATTCTCATGAAGTTCATTGGGATTCCAAATAAGGAAAAAAATAAAGTCTTCAAAAAATGGGCATTTCTTTCTAAGAAAAGGAAAGCTTCACAATGTCTTTATTTTTAATGAGCTTTCATGGCTACAGTGAACTAGTTTATAAAGCAAGTTCTCTTGTGCAGTTCTAAAGTACATCGAGGAAAGATAATTCATCTATCGTTCACGGCCACTTCCCTACAAGAAACCTCATCTGCTAATGTGTGTGCTTATTCAACAAAATAAGACACTTTTCTTTGTGTGTGTATGCAATTATGCAATTCTTTTACCATAAAGCTATGTGAATGAAAGTTTATTAATATTTTTTGTTATATGCAAATTTATTTTGAAAGTTTATTTGCTACATCTTTGTAAATTCAAGTGCAGGCAATTCTCTCAAATGAAGTTTTCTTTATAGAATCCCCCATATTTTTAGATAAGGGAAATATAGTTTGGAAAAGTAGCAAATTGTCTCTCTCCTACCTGAAAATAATTAAACCAAAAAAAAAAAATCTGTGGAGAGTCGGTGAAAGATAACTGACCACTTGAGTATCAGGAATCTTTCAAGAAGGATTTAGTCTAAACCTTGGAGTAAGATTTCACATATCAAGAAAGGACACATCCCAGATTGTAAAAGGGATAATCCACATGGATGAGGAAGACACATCTTGCTGACACCATCAAAACGAAATTGTAAAGGTGAAGAGAGGATCTGGATGGATTCCTGAAACCCGGTTCTCCTGACAGGGAAATCTAGTCTAAACTGGGCATTAAAACTAGGCATTTTCATACTCGTGCTCATGAACATACATGCCCCTGCACACATAGAACATGTGGTCAAGGACAGATTTCACTTATAGAATTCCCTGTAAATAATCACATTCCAACCACCTCAAACACAAAGCCCCAGATTGACTGTTCTTACCTTTTGTCCTGGGTTCAACAAGAACTACCTTTCCCCTTGCTTCTACTAACTAGCAGGAAAGAATCTCCCAAACAGAAATGGAATTGCTTTTTTAACAATTTGTAGTATGCTCCATTCTTCTCTATTTAGTGTGTATAAGAAGCCACAAGGAGAATTACTAAGCAAAAGCATTTGCAGCATATTCAGGCATGGATGAATACCTATTTGTATCCCATATAAGATCTGCCTGGCTCATAAGAACGAACACTTATCCCTAGCTCAAGGATAAGTTTCTACTTGAAGATGTTGACTCAGTGAAGTCTAAGCTTTACTGGATACCACAACTATTAAAAATGCCAACGCAACAAATGCCAGACTGAACATCCTTCTACCAGAGCATTCCAAGAATATAGGTTGCTGAATGGTCAGGTTCTTTATCCTGCAAGTTCTCTAGCTGTCAAGCTGCCAAACTGACTATGCAATATAATGGATTTTTTGAGGTTTGTTTGGTGGGTTTCGTTCTGGTTTGGGGTTTTCTTTCCTGCTTTATGGGGTTTTTTTGTTGTGGGTTTGTTTGTTTGTTTTTGCGGGTTTTGTTGTTTTGGATTTTTTTACTTGGTCTTCATTAGGAAAAAAAAAAGTGAATCTAGGATTACCTAAACAGAAGTACAAGACATGTTTCTTTGGCCTTTTTTTCCCCCTAATGATCAGTTCCTTTAAGCTGTCATTTTCTCTCTTATATTTTGGGTCCTCTATACCCAGCCTCTGTATGGCTGTCTGGATGGTCCATCAACAATGTGCTCAAGAATAATGTCTCAAGAGTAATGGTGAGTTAAAATGAACCACAACATAAAAACACTTTTTAACCTTGTTATTTCTTTTGAGGTTAAAAATACTTGTGCTCTTTTATCCACACACATGTAACAGAGCTTTTAAATATATATTTTTTCTTTTAAGGAAGTGAAACTGCTTTGGCCTGTAAAAAAACAGAGGAATATGAAGAATAAAAACCCTTTGTTCAATATGTTTTACACACATAGACTTAATAGATAAAGAATGTTTGCTAAGTTACACAAAACAACAGCCACAAAAGCTCACAGTTTCTTTATCTTCAACTGTCTAAATGTTTATACCTTCCTGTCCCAGTCACAAAGGCCTTCTGTCTAATTGCTTTGACTGAATCCATTTGCCCACACAAACTCACCTTCCTTTACTTGCAGCTCCCACACTGTCTTTCTTTTCTACAGGAGATTCAGGGACCTTGAGAAGTGGCCCACCAGGGTACAAATACCTTTTCCGGGGACTAATGACAGCTTTCAACTGCTTCTCCACTTCCCTCAAAAAGTTTTCATTATCCATACTACTTCCGAAAAATAGAAGGGACGAAGTGTTTCCTTTGCCAAGACAAATGCATTTTCTCCTTAAATGGTAAGAAGAGAGAGAGAGATGACCAAACTCAGAAGAAGAGTGTCATCAAATCCATTTCTTACAGAGCCATAATGGTACCTCTATTTCCTCTAGGTTCATGTTTGTTCTGCTCATGATCCTCTTTTTCACAGAAGATCCAATCAAAAACATGCTTAAAATAAGAAAGAGTGTCACAGAGGGTTTTAATTCAATATAATTGAAGTGACCACAGAGAGAAAAAACCTGAAAGTTTAGTGTTATTCACATTTGAGATTTTTGAAAAATCAGTATGTTATCTCCTTTTTTCTATTTTTTTCATTCCTCCTTTCCATTAACTTTTATGGCTATTTTTTTCCCCTCTTGTCATTCAGATACCAAAGCTAGCGTGCTACTTAGAGAACAGAGAGAAAGTTTCACTTTCATTCTTGCAAGGATTATAGCAAGATTTCCAGCCAGCTTCCTTTAATTTGCTTACAAGTTGCATATACTTCAAGAACATAATCTATTCTTGACTGGGTCTCTCCATGTCATATTTTTATTGGGAATGCTCACTGGTACTAGAAATGGGGCAATTTGTTTCAATTCACAAAAGCATGAGAATGAGATTTCCATTGTATCATCTGTGCTTGAATGACACTTGTGTTTCTCCAGGGAAGTCAATCTGTTGTGAAGGACATTGACTGCTGTGCTGAGGGAAACATCCTTTGCCTGCAAGGCAGTGTGAACAACCTGAGCCAGTCCATGAAATTCGTAACACACAAGCAAACAGACAATGAAATGAAGGGCATTCAGCTGAAACCACAGACCAGATGCTTCCATGGTATACATTCACTATGGTTCACTTAATTCTGTCAAAGCCTTTATGGCAGCAGAGAGACAGACATGCAAGTGCATATGTTCCTATGTACTTTTTTCTCTTTTTCCCAAGGCCGTGAGAAGGCTTTAATTGGCAAATCCAGGACTCTCCTTCCAATCATCCCTGGACTTCATGTGTTTTGAATCTCTTAAAGGCAGCCCATTTTTGCAAGGCTTTTTGAACTCACCAGATAAACTCTCTGGCTTGCAAAAGACAAGACAAGTTTCAAAACAAAGACTTTACTGGTACGTCTTCTCTTCTAGACATTGAGAGACAAACTATTGTGTTCTACAAGCAATAACATGCTGTAAACTGAATTATTTCTCAAATACAACCATGACCTAAGAAAGGTGGAGAAAGAGACATTTATTATTAGATGGAAAAACATCATTTCATACCAAATATATTCTACTTATTACAACATCCCTCCTAAAGGCAAAGGTTCCTGCAGAAAAGGATATTGTAGCTCCTCATTGTTTGAAGAACAATTAATCCTCATTCTAATGAAGAATTATGTGATGGTATTCAGGAAGTTTCTGATGCATCATTGCAATTCCAGAGTGATTACAACTTCATTGCCTTGTAGCAGACTGATTTTTCTGTAATGATAATAGAAGGGAAAAATAACAGTTTCTTGCATTAATGCCACATCATTACAGCTCCAGTTCTTCCCATGGAAAGAACTCTGCAAAAACCTTCTTCAGACTCCCAAAGATATATCAGAGTCCTCAGAGCTAGAAAATCTGAGCCCAGAAACAGTGAACTAGCTGTTGACTTGAAACCAAACCTCGTAACTGCAGGTATCGATGCAGACACCAGAGCAAGGGTAAGAAAGCTCCATATTACATGTTACTCCTCCTTCTTGCACAGTACTGCTGTGCTACTTAAATTGATGGGATTCTACTGCAATGCATAACCACCTCAGCCTCCTGTGGGAACACTGAAGTGAATAGTAAAGACTTATACTGAATTTAAACCTCTCCAGGCAGTGGTTTATTGTTTTAGAGCTACAGTTTCAAAGACATTTTAAAATTATGTACCCTGTCCACCTTTATATCTAATAACAATACAGTCTGCCCACATACCCCTAGGACCAATAAATTCCGTTTGGTTAAAAATATATCTTCCAGACAGTTTTGATGTGAAGAGAGACACAGAGCTCTTTTTACTCATGGCAATTTGTTCCAGTGGTCAGTCTCTTGCCAGAATTTTTTTGTGCACACCAGTTTCCCCTCTCCAAATTTGTCGGCCTTTATCTTTCAGCCACTAGCTCTGTCTTCACCTTTTCCCTCACTACACTAAATACATTTCAGAACCCATTTTTTCCCCTCTGTGTTTATATACTACACTACATATGCTCCCTAGACAGTTTTCTGATAAACCAAAGCCTTTCATCTCTCTCTCCCAGTGTGCATTTCTGACTGCTCTTCAATTTAGTAGCAGTAAATTTTGTGTTTACTTTCTAGACCACCAATAAAAGTGGTGAACAGGCAGATCTGGACTGAGTACTGACACTTTCACAGCTTGATTTGAAAAGCATCTGCTCGGTAATGGTCCCCCTTGTTGGGGATTTTGGTATCTGTCAGTTTATCAGTTCACAAGTCACAGATAACGGCACTTCTAAGGCCCTATATAATTTGCCACCTGGTTCCAAGTCACTCCACTTATCTCCCACTATTCCCCACTCTTAGCAATAGCTGTCAAATATCATAAATTTGCTTTCATAAGTCTGCTGTTGCCTGACAAGTCCAGCTCTCATGCATCCTCTTTGGGTCTCCTAGAAAAGAAGAAATTCCCTCTATGGGCACTGCCAACTCTGTAAAATGTCGGTTTACAGAATAGGTATTCCAGCATTTAATTATTCATCAAAGGGAACCTGTTTCAGTTGTTGCATTACTTTGCCCCAGACTGAAGTCACACTAAACATTTTATACTTAGCCATGTTACCTTGCTTGACCTTTAAGAACAGCCAGAACGACCTTATCTTTTTCAGACAAGCTGAGATATAAGCACAGCTTATTGTGTACACCTCGTTTCTGCTCCATGCACAGAAAAAACCTCAGATCTGTTGCAGCTTTCTTTCACGGAGGAACCCTTGACTTCAAGCAGCCAAGACCTATGTGTTAGGCTCTGTCTTATTAAGGGTCTGGTGCCTGATAAATATGGAAGGCAGAAATAATTTTCTCACTTTTTGTTTTAGCAACAACAAGCAGCAGCAGCCTTATGTCTTCAAGACTTAACATTGCCATCCCAAGAGAGTAAAGACGAAAAGGAGGAGCTCCAGAATTTCAACAGGGCATGAAAAACAAGCAGGTAACCTGCAGCCCAAGCTTCAATGGTTTTATTTACGCATCACTTACATGCAAACTCCCTTTGGAAACAGAGGACTACAAGAGGCAGAGAGTGGGAAGCAACAGTATTTTCTCTGAGCACAGCACCTATTCTCAGCCTTCAGATGCGCAGCAGAAGACCTGGGCAAGAGGCCGAGAACGAGAAAGAAAAGGAGCAGGAGTAGGACTTGACATTTTGAAGAAAAACCTCTCTTCAGGCCACACTGGACCTTGCAGAGTTCTTAAAGAACAGTAAAGAGCTGTCAGTATCCTCCCATTCTCTGCTCAGCAGGTTTTCTTTTCTGCAACTATGCACTTATCTACTAACTACAAGCCCACCAAAAATAGAGAAACAGTGAAAGCTTTCAGAACCTGGGTGTAAAAATCTCCACAAACAAAAGGTTCCTTGACTCACCCAAGCTGTCTCACATTAAAGAAAAGAATATATTCCCTAGTTAGAAGGGCTGTATCTGAGAGGAAGGAATGCTAAACATATATACCTGTTCAGAAGTACTTAGTGCCAGAATCTGTCTGACAAACTAGATAGCCCAGTAGCCAAATACCTCAAAATAAAGTGAAAATTGATGCCAGTTTCTTTAAGACAATGTTGCTGTTTTGGGGATTTTGTCCCTTTAGCCTCTGCAATTTTTCAGCTTGCCTTTTTTGCTCTGCCAAATTTTATTTCATTATATTTCTTGGACCACCCAATACAACACTTTGTTTCTGCTTGATGTGGACACCCTCCAGATTTTTGTATATGTTTATTGTCCTAACCCTGCCTGTAAGCCTGTCCTTAGTTGAGAATCACCAATTCTTATTTGGAACATCTATGATGCCTTCAATATCTGTTACTTTCCAATTCCAGCATCAAACTATCTCTCATTTTAGATAGTTACAGAGTGTGCTCCCATCCAGAACACCAAGCACACATAACTATCTGTATTTCTAAACTCATTGTATCATCAGGAAAAAATTTGCCGTAATTAAGAGTCTAAAACAAACATATCCCACTGAGGGCCTTTAAAGTTTATGGCCCATCCAGCCTTGTGTCCTGCATTGTGTAATTTGTGAAGCGCTGTGTTAGCATGACCATGGAAGTCTGGATTTGGCATAGGTAGACATTCCATTTATCCTTCCAGCTAATCTATAATCTACACAGAATTTTAAGTCTCAGACAAATGACTGTGAAATAACAATGCACATACCGATCATCTCTTCAGTCTAATAATCTGATTTGAGTTGGAACCTGCTGCAGTGATGACATTTCACAAGGAAATAGTTGAATGCCTTCTCTTCAATCTTTCTGTACATCAGAGATCTCAGGAGAGAAGTTCTGCACAGGCAGAAAGAGCTACAACCTTATTCTATGGAGCTAAAGGGAAGGCACTGTGTAACATATTCAAGACTTTTATGCTTGAGAAATTATTTTTAATGTCTGTGGCCAAATTATAATTTTGCTATAACCAAATTCAGTGAAAATTGGTGGGTTTCTCATTATTTGATTAGAAGATATGCAAAAGACTATGTTTTTCCTCAACAAATTCAAGCCCTTTTTCTTGCTGACTGATGCAGAAGGAGGGTTTGGCTGGCGAAAACAATGCTTTAAACAAAAACAAAAGTCGGGGTCCAAGTCTCACCTGCTGTGATATGGAACAGAATACCTGACTAATGAGCTAAGTACTCCACTCCTTGCGTGTGCTCTTCTGCAGCTATAAACAAGAACGTGTTTTGGGCCCTCGGCAGAGAAACCTAAATTCAAGTTGGGTTTTCTTAGAACTTAGTGTCACAACCCTCAAAACAGGCAAACAAAACAAACAGAATAAAGAAACCAAAAACAACCAAACAGCAACACAGCACCAAAACAATGACCCAAAACTCAAGTCCTTTCAGAGGAAATGTGGCCAGAAGAAAGAAGGGAATTTTTCTTCATTCTGCACAGTTGGTGGGATGCCAAGATGTGAGCATAAAGGCTTAGGAGCACCTGCATCCTCTAAGCAGTACAGTAACCAGAATAAAAAGAAAAAATATTCTCAGCAATCCAGCTCCTTCCCAGTGAAAGAACTGGAAGTTTCATTTGCCCTATATCTCCTTCGCCCCACTCATATTCACCCAAAATGCCTTATAAAGCATTGTCACCCACTGACAAGCAGACTGGAAATTATATAGTCCAGGAATAATAAGGTAATCTGAATTAAGCTGTTTGCTGTCAGGTGGCTGAGCCTGACGTGCACCCTCCAGTAACACAGATCTCCATTGCTCTGTGTTGGCAAGTACCCACTTGCCTATTGACACAATCCAAGGCCTCTGGAGGACCAAGCACCTCCAGAAATTCTGCAGGATGAGGTTGGAGGAGATTTGGGAAAGAAAAACACTTGTGCTTCCAGTCATTTCTTTTTCTCTCACTGGTAAAAGGTAGCCAATGGAGCATCCATCATCTCTGTCCACAGCCACAGAAGGGTTTCTGTCCCAAAAGGACAATCCTCCTAGATGGTCCCTTGCACATACCAAAGAAATACAAGTCATTGAAAAACGAAGCAAAGAGCTCTTGCAGGGAGATGGGTGAATACCCTGAAGCAGAAGACAAATATATAGGCTTAATACCTCAAAAGTAGTATCATTTTAATTCTGCTGCTAATCAAGATAATATTTTATGGTCTGTGTCTGATTTTCCTAGTTGGTTTTGGGGCCTCCAAATTCTGGCAGTGACCCATCAATGGAAAATTGGGTTAGGATATCTTCAATAGCAGAACTGCACAGTATCACATCTACTCATCTTTCCTAAACAGATTTAAATAAAGATCAGCACAGGGGAAGGCAAAGGTAAGACATAATTCAGCCCAGATCCTCAACACTATTTCATGGCTTTACTGCTGTCATCTCCTTTCTTCCAGGCCAGCCCCATGGCTGAGTTCCTCAAATTTGGATTCTTCTGCTGCCTGCACAAAGTTCTGGTGTTAGTACAGACAAGCCCATATATTACAAGAACACGTGCGAATATTAGTAGGAATTCAACAATGTCTTGGGGTGACGCTATCATGTGTATCCCCTATCATGCTCTATGCCCAAAAAGTAGTAGTGTGCCTTTTCTGTGCCTTTAAACTGAGCTTGAAAAAAAAAAACCCAGATGAACTTTCCAAAGCAGCTTCTCAAGGACACAGAGATATACTCCTCAGTGTTTTTTTTTTCTGACTGCGGAAGGCACGAAGGGAGCACCCTGCTTGCTTTTTCTTCAGCCAGCTGGTTTTTTCCTTCTTGGTGTGAGACGGAGAGCTGAATTTTGTTTCCTGGGACTTTGGTTTTTTACTCTTCTTCTCTTCTGAACTGTTTCAACAACATCAGAACACATCAGGAGAATTTTCTCCCCGAGGCCCGGGGGTGGGCCCATGCCCTCACCGACCAGCTCCGAGAAGGAGAGAGACCACACCTACAGAAGGACTCTGAAATCTTCCCAGGTTTCTCTCTATAGTGGGAGTTTTAATTCATTATTCAGCATTATTATCCTTTTCCTGTGTGTTTGTTAAAATAAATAGTTTTTATCTCTTTCACTTTCCTTTGAGGAAAAATTTCTTTTTTCCCGAACCCTGTGGGGGGGAAGGGTGGTTGCAACCTGGTTTTTCTCTCAGGGGCTATATTACTAGATTTTGGCCAAACCGGCACAGACAAAATACTAATATTTTTGTGGAGCAGCTTAAGATAATACAGACATGCACTGGCTCATATCAAACAGGAGCTGATATACTTGCTTTCAGGTGAGCCTGTTGCAAGTTAAATGTTACAAGTCTGTTACCACTCAATTATGAGAGTACTAGGAGTACTTTGTACGGTCTGTGAAGAACCATAGAGATACACAGGATTCACAGGGGCACAGAGCAGAATACGTGCATAAAGAACGAGTCAACCTATCTGTTTTAAAATGTAAGGAGCAGAAAAACACCCAGAGCACAAGGAATTAGGCACATGAACTCGTCCTAAAAATAATGGGAGCTATGTACCCACTAAGGATTATATGGTGAAAAACAACACAACTCAATGAATCCCTAAGTGCCCAGATAACATTCAGAGGACAGAACACATTAACTCTGTAATATAACATATGAACTGCAGCATTGCCATTGTCCTAGGGGAAAACATTTCATAAGACATTCATATTTTTCTTTTAAAACTTCTGTAGGAGCAAAACTCTCTTCCACGCTCTCTCTCTATTTCTACATTAAAAGAAGTTGTCATATACAGATTATTTTTTTTGAGGACCAGCACCTTGTCCGAGGCGACTCTACCCCTAATGCAGCCCAGAAAATTTTTGATGTTGACATGACTTTTGACAGATTGACACCTCAGAAAAAAAAAAAAAAAAGACAAGAACTGTTTCTAGAATCAAATTATTTTGGACCCTTTTGGGGGAAAAACTACTCAGATCACCTTAGGTGGCTTTCAAAAATGCCACTTTTTTTTTTTAATCTGCCATGGGAATGAATAGAAGCTCTGCCCTGTTGCATATAAGTCTCAGCAATTAAGCAAAGGCTGCCTACTGTGTTAGTACAGTTGCTTTCTTCCAGAATTATCCAACTGAGGACAACACAAACATATCAAGCCCAACTTAAAAAAAAAAAAGAAGCAAACAAACAAAAACCCCCAACAAAACAACAAAACCCAAACACTGCAAAAACTGAAACGAACAAAAGGAAAAAACCCAAACAACAGACAAAAATAATTTTCCAAAGGCAGCACTTTCAATATGTAAAAAAGCTATTTCCTAGCACTGACTCAAAAAAATCCATCAGGTCTGATATTATATTTGATTAAACAGGTAAAAGCAAACAAGGGTTTTTGCTAACCACAGCTTGCAATTCCCCACCTGAGCTCTCCATCTGTCATTGAAGTTCCCTACTGCAAACACAGAGCCACAGACAGGTATGTGTTTTGTAAAACTCAGCCCTAAACCCTTCACTGGAAAGGACAGAGGGGTTTGCTTAGTAACCGGGAATAGATTACTGAAGACATGACAAGTGCCGGCCTAAGCAAAGTGGTTTAAGTCAACGCACAGAAAATAATTACATTTCTATTTTGGTGAAGCACTTGAGCATGTGCCTATCTCTAAGTGGTGACATAAAAGCTTTGTTGAATAGAGATGAGCCTTGCATTCTGAGGATGAGACACACACTTAAGTTCTTGTCTAAATCAGCATCTACTTGAACAAATATAATCTCCTGAATTTCCTCTTATTATTTACACACAGAAAACTTCCAAGGACAAAAGCATACTGATAGCTGATAAATCCACTCTCTCCACTACATGAGTGGGGCTTTTTGCCCTTGGGATTAACTTTCTTTCCTCTCTGAACCCATTGAGCCCATGTGTACTCAAGAAATACAGATATGCACTTCAGGCAACTTCTTGCAAGAAAAATAAGTGCCATAAGATGCTTCAGAAATTGCCCACAGTGGGACAATGTACCAATGATATGGCCTGAAAAATCAAGAAATTATGGTTACACTACCAGTGAAGGACCTATTTACAGAAACAAGAGATCCTCATGTACATCAACCCAAACTAGATAGCATTAAAAATCAGTGAATTAAAAGTGGAATGTTTTTAAAATGTAATTATTTAAAGGCAACCAATAGGAATCAGCTGGCAAAGGAAAGTGGGGAGTACTGCTCCTCTCCAAGTCCATCTCACCTCTGAAGCAAGAGCTCCCAAAGATTTACAGATAAATGGTCACCATCTAAGATAGTTGGTGGCATCTCTACAGACCACCACTGTATGCTGGAGTACAACATAAACTTCTCCTGTAAGCTGTCTGTTGCAGAGAAAAAAAACCCATAAACCCCAAATACTAGAGGTCTTAGAATGTTAGAACTAAAATATTCTGCAATTTGTACTTGCTTACATTAAAAAAAATCTGTCTCACAAACATTCCACATCCAGCACATGGTCATTCTACATCAGCCATCACCTGCACAGATGAAAAATTCCCAAAACAAGAGAATTAACCATTGCTTAGAGTCAGAGGTCACTATCTTGTTGCATACAGGTTTAAAAGTGAAACTTAGTAATCTAAGTGTAATGGTTGTAAACATATCCTTCTGCCAAGCCTAAAAACATCAGAGTCTATTCACCCTAGAGAAGCAAAAAAATGCAAATTATAGTTAAAATAGCTAAAGACGATTTAAAGCAACTAGGAGATGTCCCCAAAAGTCACAATCCATCTGTTCTGAATGAAAATCACATGGATTAAGAAGCCATTTTTAGAGACACAAGAAAAATCTGTCAATACACACACACTCACACAAAGAAGATGACAGCATTATAACACTTGATACGAATTAAAAGCTAGAAAGAACAGAAATTTCATGCAGCAAATAATAGAAATAAAAGTAACTCTCTGAGGAACACTCCAAGATTTTTTTAGGCACAACAAGAACACGAATGATTTCAGTAATAGTGCCTATGGATTACAAGTTATGTATGATAATATAAAAAAGGGCAGAAGTATTAAACATTTTTCTCCTGAATTTTGTGAAGGAATAGTGAAAAGTATTTGCATTCTTTAAAGATAAAAAATACTTCTGCATCATCTTCAGTTATTGTTGAAATGTAAATTTCAGTTTAACATTTCAAAAATAAAGTTCTCAGGAAAGCAAAGCAAAAGAAGCCGCAAAATGAATGCAGTCATACAAAAAAGAGCTGACTGAGAAGTAACCTGAACCACTGAAGCAGGTTTTCAGTAGCTTCTGGAGGCCTAAAAAGTTTGGCAGTACAAGGAAATAAAACAGTGATGGAACAATACTTCACAAAGGCAAATGGGCTGACTGGTTTAACATCAGCAATCAGTAGACCTGGCACCAATCCCAACAAAATAATGAAATGACTAATTTATGGCTCTGTTAGGTATTAAAAGGAATGCAGTGTAATCAAAGACAATGAACATGGGCTTATGAATTCTAAATCTTGCTTTCAAATGAGCTTTTGCTGATAGGAGGGTAAACTTGTTAACGTAATAGATTTCTGTAAAGTATTAGATTTGACCTTAATTAATGAATTGTAATTATGCAAGATCGGCATGGCATGCATTACACAAATTCAAACCTCCCAAACTAATAGACCTTAAAATGTTGTTTTAAATGTAGAGCCATTGTTGAACAGCAGCATTTCTGGAGATGTGTTCTGAGACCTAACATACTTCCTAGATATTAAATCAACTGCTCAGGGGAGGGGAGAGGCATCCCAGATTCTAGGCAATAAATTTACAGATAAACAGAGGGTGGACGGTGACACATTTGGATCATCCTAAACAGTTTTTAAACATTCCCCTCCCCTCAAGCATAAAATCACGTATCTTCTGAAATACAGACTTCTGGGACAGGTATTAGACACAACCACACAACCTCTGTTTCCAAGTTTATCACCCAAAGTCCTTTGCTGCAGAGTTCTAGACATCTGAGTATCCCAGAAAATGTTTTCATGAAACTTGCTGTGGAAGGAGATGCTTTACAGGATCAATTCTGAAATACAGGGTAAAGACCCAAGCCCTATGTGCCCATGTAATAAGCATTATATAAGAATTCAGCTCTGGTGTGCATTTACCAAAAAAGAATGTGGCAATATATGACTGTATAAAAATTAGCCTAAAGAATGACTGAAGACTTAGAAAACATGCTGTATAATGCATAACAGTCAAAGAAGCTCAGGGTATTTAGCTGTCAGAGAGAATACTAAAGTCTGTTTCAACTATATATCAACATACACACAGAACAGAAATTTGACAGAAGGCATTTCAATTTCATAGACAAAAAATTGCACCTTAAGCAATTAAAGCACCTTAAAGCTTTGTCTGGCTGTGTTCAGACTAGAATAAGAAATGTATTTAGGGAACAATGAAGATAACTGAAGAGTTAGTTTAAATAGCATAGAAACCAAAAAGACCAAATGTTACACTGCTTGTAATGCTATTTCTTTCCTACTGAGAGTTTGAGCAGTATGAACATTAAAAAACAAACCAAAACCACCACACCAAACAAACCTAGCCAAACTGCACCTTTGATACCATTGAGGCCCTTCCACTTCTGCGCATGTGTTATACTTCTAGTGTGTGGGTTTGGAACACAAAAAAACATTTTCTATTTTTTGTTTGTTTGGATTTTTTGTTTTATTGCAAAATGCCAATCAAATACTTTTCTAATACAAGTTTTTGCTGCACTTTACAAAATCCACAAAAAAAAGCAGAATCAGGCCAAACTCTGTCTAACACCATCCTTTTACATCTGTACCATTCTGTTATTGCTGCTGTAAAACAGTGAATTGAGACTAATTCATACCCACTGTTCTCTGTGCAGTCCAGCATGAAACGAAATACCCTGATGCCCCCAGAGCACCCCAGTTGCTGACTGCCTTGTCCCACTACAGCAATCTTAGCATATAGTTTGCACTTTTAGTAATTGCAGGACAAATAATCACAACCTTTAACAATAGCATCACAGACGTAACAATAGCACTTCCATAATGTCCATGCTACTATAGTGATATTAATCCATATGTTAAGATTTTGCGGATTTCTTACTATAAAAAATATATAATCAGTAATACAAGCAGTACCATATGCAGTCATTTCACTATTATTTCTCAAGTCACTGCAATTGAATAACTATATTAAAACAACCGATTGCTAACTAAGAGTTAATTTGATGTCAATCTTCAGTAAAATCATAAAAAATAATTGCTTACTTTGCATAAATCTTAACATTATGGAAATGATATTTCAGCTGACGAGAAACCCGATTAAAATTTAAGACGTTTAACAAAAGTTTAAGCGTTTGCTTTAACTCCAGTTTGCATTACAAATAATATTACTCCACAACTTGAGTGCAATGATGAGTCCAGCAGATTTGGGCTTTAATGAGGGCCCTGAGTAATGATGAACAGCTGGCCACCTTAAATCAGGATGTCTGCTGAGAGTGGGCAATTTGAAAAACCATAGGCTGTCTATTGCCAACATTTCAGAAGCAATGCCAAAAATCTAAGAAATTAGGGGAAAAATGTCTTTGCTAGGATTTAAACCTCTGGCTATCCCAGGTGCCTGGAGAGAGTGACAATGTTCATTAAGTCAGCAGCAGAGTGACATAGCACAAGAGTGAAATTTGACTATCCTTTCATGGCTGCAGTCAGATTTTGGTGACGGACATGAAAACCCACAAGCATTTGATCTCTCTTCCTAGAAAAATGACAAAAACGTTTTCACAGCTGTACTGCACAGATCAGTAAAAGCTACTACAAAACAGTAGCTCTCCACAGGTGAAAGATGCTGTCCCCCTTTTTCTATCACTTGAGTCAGTAAATTTCTGCAACACACTGTAAGTATCAGCACTGCATGCTATAACTTGCATGACAGAGCTAAGAAAAGCATTAGAACAAACTAGTAAATAAAAATGTGTCAATTAAATAATACCATACATGTTGTCTTAACAACTAGGACAAACACTAGAATCCAAAATCCAGAAGAGTGTAACAATACCAGTTACCATATATTTTTTTAAATGTTACCCCTTTCATATTTTACAATTTTCATGACCAATTACTGTAAGGTCCATCAAAAATAAGCCAAGAACATCCTAAACTATAATTAACTATCATAGTAAACTGAGAGGAAGATTACCAAGTTACTCTGTACCTGAAAGATTATCACACCTCTCTTCTCAACATTTTATTTCCTTAGCCATTACACATCCCATTAGTTTTTCTAACTTTGCTATCCTGCTTTTATACTGTCACCTCTTGCAATAAATTCAACATTCTTTTCCTTAAATCAGTACACCATCAGCTGCAAACCCACAGTGATTCAGCCTTGCTCTCTATTTACCCTAATTGCCATTCTCTCCTGAGCTCTTGTTAAACACCACGTGTAGGGTCCAAATAGCACACATATTACGTCAGAAAGGAACAGTGGCTCCTATGTGAAATCTCCTTGACCAAACACAGACAGCCTGGTGTGTGCTGGCTGCTTATTCTAATAGCACTGTTTGCTGTCCAGGACTGTGGTGGGCATGGCACCAGGGATTGTAAGAATCCCCTGGAGAAAAGGTGCGCTAAGTGGAGAAATGCTCCCCAGATTAAGGTGACTAAAAAGCCTCTCCCAGCATGCCCTGTTCTGTTATGGAAATGTATCCCAGTTCTGCTTCCCCAGTTGGCCTCCCTGCCCCATTATACCTGATCTGCTCCTTCATTAGAAAATTCTCCCTTCCCCATTCTCCCATTGGACCTTGTTCCCTGCCACTCCCTCAGATTTTCCCATTGGCTTCTGTACCCTAATCCCGCCTATGTACCACCCCTGTCCCTGATGTTTTTCCCCGCCCCTATATAACCTTGGGCTTGCCATTGTTCAGTGTCTTTTGTCCCTGGCTGCTCTTCCGAGGTGGGGCTGAAATAAATCTCTGCCTTGGAAATTCCACACAAAGACCCTTCCTGCCTCTTTGCCATCAACTTGTCAAGAAGCTATCCGGAGTGCGTGTGTGTGTCTGTGTGAGTGCAGTGGCTGCCAAGTGACTTTCTGTTGGAGTTGGTTTCAGGAGGTCGTAGCACCCCACCAGAACAACCCCCAGCTCCGACACAGGACAATCAAGAAAGCCTGGGTGAAGGGGAAGAGAACTTCATGATCACTAGATGAACCCTCTGTGTAGGTGATGAACCCCAAACAATGCTAGACCCAAATCTCAGATTGCACAGGGTTATAAGAGAGAGTCAATGGCCACTGGACTCTCATCTTGGAGGCAAACTTCTGGGTCAATCGCCCTCTAGTATTTTATGCTTAGCCCTCACACTAAGGTTGATTTATTCAAAGTTTATTTATAGATATGTCATGTTCTCTTCTCTAAAAATGTGTTATCTTTGACTTTCTAACAGAAAGCTAAAAGCAAGGGCCGCACCAGCAATTCCATACTGCAGTGGAATTTCCATCTCAGCCCTTTCATAAGAAAGATACTCCTCCATAAGTAATCAACACAAAAGACACCTTTGGAGACTGAAAACACTGACTCAGCCAATTCACAGGATTTGCTGCTTGCACGGACAAGTGAGTAGGCATGGGAGACTAGAAGGAAGCTTTCACACTCCTTGCATCTACGGGTACAAATCTGCCACTGGACTCAGAGAGAAGCGCCCAGCTGTTTTCTTCAGTAGGATTTTAGAGAGCATAAAGATGTCTAAAATGATAGGTGCAAAATGGCTGCTAGGACTTACTGATCAGACTTCATTCTACCAGCTGTTAATTACTGACTCAGCTTGACCCCATACGACTGCATAAAGGAGAGGCAGGCACCATGGATGGCATTTGGCCTGAGGTGCCTCATGTGCAACTAGAGCAGAAAAACAGTGTGAACATTAATGTACTTCTCAATGAAACATTTTATTCTCCATTTGCAGTTTTCGTTTTAATATCTCACATTACAAGACAGAACTTAATTTTCTTCTGCTTATTCTTTCTCCCAGCAAAACTACAGAACTCCGTGCTGCACTTAAATCAATTACGCTTTGGAATGAAGAATGTTGAGCTATTTGACAAAATTTTCATTGCTTTAAAGCTATGTATATTAAGACTGTGAACAAGAGATTCTTGCAGTATTTGATAGGAAAAGCTATACAATGCTTCTGCTGAGCTGTCTATGTTTTGTATTCCTGCCGATTGTATAGCTCATATCCTGGCAGTTCTGACATGCTTGCTTTCCTTAGTTACTGCCTCAGTTAGGAGTCAGAGTGACTGCATTACTTGTATGGCATTTCTTGGAAAGAGACCAAACCACTGCATTAGGGCAGTTTGAATGTGTCTCCTGGAGAAGCAGTATTTCCTCTAAAGTGACTGAGATACAGATGAATAAAAGAGAGTCAAAAATATGGGACACAGCTGCTACAGCTCTAAATAACTACCCATTTTCACCTCATAAGCATTTGCATGGGAAAACTAGTTGTTGCAAGTACAGTGTCTTCAGTGTAATTTAGTCACCAGTTGGCACTTAATTTGATCCTCCATTTAATTTGATCAAGACCTCTGAAACTAAATCATCTGGTGCTTAAAAATACAACTTCCACTCCTAATTTTTTTTCTGCTTTAGTCAGGATAAATTGCTGCTGGATAAATTGATTCTTGGCTACAATTAGTTACTATCTAATTAATGGTGATGAGCATAAAGAAATGCTTATAAATAAGTGAAAAAGGACATAATCCAGAACAGATGGAGGCTGATCAAGGAAAACTTGTGGAACAGTTAACTACAAAAATATTTTTGAAAGAGCTGCCATAACAGCACTCAGGGCTCAGCATTTCACTCCTCTTATTAGTATACTACATGGTAGTCACTTACTTCCAAAGTGCTCTTGCTATGTGTTGCACCCATTTTCACAGGTGAGAAAACACAGATCTAAGACTTCTTACATGATTGCGTGGGCGATACATCTGTACCACATCTGGAAACAAGATCACTTGACACAGGACCTATCTGTCTCCTTACAGGCCAGACAAGACATAGACCCTAACATAGCATAGGTTCCAACAGCGATATCAATAATACAGGAAACCACAAGTTTCAATGAGAAGTGTGAAAAAAACCCATCAATATTCAACAGAAAGGATGGCTTTATAAAATCAGGGGACACATTACTTTTTAACTCTGTTCCTACAGGGATTTTGCTTTTTATCCTCAGACTTCAAATATTTGTCCCACACAGACTGGGTAGAATTAAACTTTTATTTTCTCTCATACAATATGTAAATAAGATGTGGCTAATGCAGAAAACACTTGGTAAATAACAACAGAGACATATACAGCAGACAACGGATAATGCCACTGGTAGCCAAAAAGCCAAAGAAAACTGATTAAATACACCTTAGCACATCAAATTCCTCAGCTCAAATGTTTGTAGCATCACTTAACATCCCAACTAACTGTTTAGTAGAGCCAGACACATAGTGTATGAGGCTGTGAATGATCCATTATCACTGCACGGTATCTTGGTAAAGCTGAATAAAGTAAGAATATGAAATGGCAGATACTGATAACACATCAAGCATGGAGAATACTGATATCCTGCTTTCCCAGGGATCATGAGTTTTTGTTCCTGCCCTGTTCAACCACTCCCATACCTCACTTCCCCACCGTGGGACATTGATGTTTGAAGTTGTTCTCTTCTCCAGCCGCAAAGTTGCTTGCATTCGAATTCCATCCTGCACCAGTTCTTCCTTGCCTAATTTTATTTTTCAGATCAGGGGCTGTACTGTAAGTTGTCCAACAACATCATTTTCATTAATTCATCCCATGATAGTTTATTCTGAGTATAGCTTGTGTCAGCAGCACATTTTTGTAGCTCAGGTAATTTCCTCCTTTTTAAAATAAATCAGAGCACTGACAGCTCCTCTGTTTTGAAAGATGCAATGAGATAAGACATCTGTTATTTTTTCCCCCAGTCAGGACATTTAAAAAAAAGTTCACTACAGCATTTTTACACCATCTTGCACTCCTCACTTCTGTATCTCAAGAGTCAAACATACAAGAGGAGAATGCTTAATCAGCACCTGAGGCAGAGAGTGGGTTAACAAGACTTGCAGTCAAGGGTTCTGATTAGTTTTGAAGCTATTTTATTAGAGGATGATGTGGATTTTGAGAGTAAAGTGAAGCACTGCACAGCAGCATCTGACTTTCAGATAATCTCATTCCAGTTATCGTGGAAAAAAAAAAAAGGAAAGTAGACGTAATTAGTTACTACAGTACAAGGGGTATGCCCATTGCAACCTGTCATGGACAATTTCACAGTCAGAAATTGTGGCTCAAATATAACGTGTTTTATAATTGTTCTTGATTCAGAGCACTTTATGTTGACTGCAGCTCTGTTACAAATAACAGCTACTTTGCAGAAAAAGACAGTAGCAAAGCAAAGCCACACCACTTAAACTGCTGCTTATTTCCATTGTCAGCCGTGGAAAGACAATTGTCTCATTGGGGCACAAAACAAAGGGACGGAAATTTGAGACTGCGCTTTTGCCCCAGCCCCAACAGCATTGCAGATTACCAGGAAAAAAGGAATAGAGCAGACCTAATTAGGGGGGTGGCAGCATCCCAGACTGGCACCAGCAAAGTGAGGTAGCCCTCACTTGATTCAAATGATTGAGGAAGAGATTTCATCCTTCTCCTATCGTGGCTGCATGAGTTGCCCCATATCTCCATATGCCTACATTCAGTTTATCTCAACTTAAGCCTCAAGAATTTTTTGAATAATTATTTTTCATCTGTTTCCTCACACAGACTTTGAGATGGAGGAATACCACAGCTAAATACAGTATTTCATGTGGCCTATGAGAATGGCATATTTTAATTTTAAGGAGATTTTATTGGTTTTATGTCCACTGCTTTACAATACATGCTGCATTTGCCATACTGTCAGCTACTATAATTATTATAAAGTCATATATAAGAAGTGAAGTAAAAATCAGACATCACCTTCATACCTAGGAATAATTTAGATGTGCTCTAAGAAACTCTCTTAGCTGGATCTACCTACATTTCTCTCTCCCCAAGGGAATTTTTTTTTCCAGTTTTAATTAAGGAAACAATACAAAAGCATACTTCCTGAAGCTGTGTATTTGTACTGATATTAGAAAAGGCAGCACTCTTTGAAAGTTAGTACTTTTCTATATCCTTCGAGAGTTATTCATCAGCACACCTACAAATACACACTTCCTGTAAATTATAAATCAAAGTGCTCTTACCCTTGGTTGTCTCAAAGATGATCATTTTAGGTAGAAAGCTGTGTGTGGAGACTGAACAACACTCTTGAACTGGTTAAAAATAAACTATTAAACAGAGGCTGGGAAGGACTTTGAAAAGCAGCAGGGGAGAAGAAAAACATCACCAAATAGCTCAGGTGAGAGATGAAGATAAGTTTAGCACCTAGCAGAAAAGAAAAAATCCTTGTCTTTGTCTGGGGGTGCCAGTGGGCACTCAGTGCCGATGTGAAGCTCTGTGACTGACAGATTACAGCACAGCAGCCTTTAGCTGAATGACACATAGTCTCACCTCACTGGCCTCCTGAAGGAGGGGAAGGGAAGTGTATCTCTACTCTACATAAGTCTGCTTGAAGAATAGACCGCTAATCACCCCTCTTCTTAAATGAAGTTTATTCTAGCAAGATTTTAGTGTGGGGCTTTTTTAAAGAATAACATGTCTGTAGTAGTATCATAGGATCATTAAGGTTGAAAAAGATCTCTAAGATCATCAGGTCCAGCCACTAACTCTAGTATCACAGTGTTCGTCACTAAATCATATGCCCAAGTGCCACACTGTGGATGCCTTTTGAACAATTCCAGAGTTGGTGATTCCATCACTTTCCTATGCATCCTGTCCCAATGCATGAAAATCCTTCCAGTGAACAATATTTTCCTAAAATCCTATCTAAACCTCCCCTGGTGCAACTTGAGGCCATTTCCTCTGATCTTGTCACGTGTTACCTGGCAGATGAGACTGAATCCTCACTGGGCTAGAACCTCCTTTCACGTAGTTATAGAGAACAATAAGGTTGTCCCTGAGACTCTTTTTCTCCAGGCTAACAGAAAAAGTTGAACAAGAGACACACTAGTTATTATATGCTAAACAAAGATCTAGAATACTTTAAAAGAAAGTATTATTGTTTTTTTAAAAAAAAAATCTAACTCAAAGAGTAGCCTCAAGGCCACACCAGAAAGATTACAGTAGTGTCAGAAGTCCATATCCAGTTCCTCCATGTCCATGCTACAGCCAGCAGTCTAAACTATTCTGACACAGACAATTAGACCAAAGAATAAACTAAAAAGGAGGGAAGAAACTAACTACACACAGGAAATGTGGACAGAGAGCCTGTCACTTGCTAGATCACCGTGGAGCTTGTTATTGCTGCTGCATTACATTCTTTTTTTTCAATAATTTAATAGAAGCTCAATCAGGTTTGCCATATCCAGACAAAACATAACAGAAATTTTTAAAGTCAAATAGAAAATTTGAGAAATATTTATAGTCAAAATAGACCAGTTGGTAAATGCAATTTACTAATAACATCATTAGTAGGAAGTATATTAGCAGTATTATTATTACTGTGACCAAAAAACCTAAACCAAGGCCGCAAAACATCACCATGATGATATCCTGATGCAGTTTTGGTAAGCCTTATTTCACACAAAAGCATGCATAAATCCGATGAAGATGCCCACAGAACTAAATAAGTACTGACAGCAACAAACTCAAGATCATAGTTGATGAATAAAGGTACACAACCAGTACCAAAATAACACATTAAAAAACCCCAAAACAATTGCAATGGTTTACCATTGTTCAAGATGCCTTTTATTCACAGAGGCAAAGTTATGTAAGATTTTGAGATTAATTTACCCACTCAGTTCCAGAAAATAAAACAGGGTAGGATGATTCCAGCAGGATTTGTTCACTATTCATGAACATCTTCTAATCTGGATTTAGAGTTTAGCATGCAGAAGTGCCACTTTTCACAGTAAACTGCAGATTTAACAGAATTACACTGCTAATTCCGCAGAGAGAGCTTTATTGGACTTCCCAGTGCATACATTTAAGTTGACTCTTTGCTCCCCAACAGAATGGTAATGGCAAAGAAAAAACAAACAAAAGAATCTTATAAGATGTAGATGACCTTCCTGTCCAGCCTGAGGCAGTTATCAGTGAATTTAATTTCTTTTCCACCAGACTGTTTGAGTCAGAGCACTTTCTCCACCTATTTGTAACTGGTAATACTTAGATTTCACAAATCCCCCCATTTATTTTTTTCCTCCAAATTCCATTCTTCTACAGCCTTAGTTTAGCTCTATTTAGACTCCTTCAGCCTTCAATTCAAGCATCAACTCACCACTTCTACACCTGCCCAAAAAGCCTAACCTAAATTTAATGGAGTGGACCTAAAAATCATTCTTCTGGAGAGCTTTCTGCAGAGCAGGGTGGGGAATAAGTGAAAATGCATCGATTATTTCTCTCATTGAAATACATTTCTGAAATTTCAGAGCATTCAGATGAACACTTCTTGATCCAAATGGCAGGAATCTCATCAGCTTAATGGACATTAGAACTGGATATCAGTGAAAAGGCAAAGCATAGCAATTTCTCTGAAATTACAGTATTACCAACAGATTTATGAGAACAGAGAAGACATCTCTTTGATGTACAAGGATCAAGTTCGTGAATGCTTACATAAGTTGAACACACATTGACTTGATGGGAAGTACTCATGGGTGCTGAAGGAGTAGGCCAACATCATTGTGAGATGAACTCCAATTATCTTTGCAAGGTCACGGGACTGGCTTGGTGGATACGGAAGCGGGGAGAATGGGATGTAATGGATGTTGTTGTATACAAATCTAGCAAGGCTTTAACGCTATCTCCCATGACATCATAGACAGCTGATGAATTATGGGGTAGGTAAATAGAGAAGTGGAGTGAAAACTGACTGAACTGCTGGACTCGCAAGATTGTCATTAGTGGCACTGAAGTCCAGTTGGAGGCAGTTGCTTGGTGTTCCCAAGAGATGTGTTCTGAGATCAATACAATTGAACTTCTTCATGACAAGTCCCATTAATAATGGGAAAGAGCGCAACTTTAGCAAGTTTTCAGATTATACTGAATTAGGAGGAGTGGTTGATACATCAGGCTGTTTTGCTATTATGCAGAAGAGTGTTAACAGACTGGAAAAGGGAGGTGACAGGAACTTCCTGCAGTTCAACGAGTGAAATTGCAAAATCCCAAACCTACGGAGAAGCAAACTCATCCACGAGCACATGCTGGATTCTGACCAGCCAAAACCCAGCTTTGCAGGTAGGACCTAGGTGTAATGAAGGACAAGTAGAACACATAATAGCAATGTGCCCCTGCAGAAAAGGCCAACAGTACTCTGAGCTGCATTAGGGAAATATTACCAGCGGGTCGAGGTAGGTGTTCCTTCCTCTCTACTTGGCACTGCTGAGGCACGTTTGGAGCACTGAGTCTGATTCTGGGCTCCCCAGTACAAGAGACGTCTGTATATACTGCAACAAGTCCAGTGAATAGCCATGAAGATGGCTAAATCTTGGAGCATGAATTATTCTAAGGCAATTAGGAGAAATTTCTGATCTATAGCCCTTGTGCCTAGAGGTAATTTCAAATTTCAAGGCATCAACTGGGAACATCACTCTGCTGTGAAAAAACAGGTGTTGTAAATTCTTGGTTTGTGGGAGACAACTTGAAATACAGGAAAACCTATTTAAGCCTAACAAAACGCTTTTTTACACTGAAGATGATCAAACATGAGAACAATTTGGGGAATGTTTGTCATTGTAGATATTCGAAATCAGATTGGACACAGCCCTGAGCAGCCTCCTGTAGATTAACATCCCTCTCTGATCCATTTGGGGTGGGAGGAGTGGACTGTGGACCAGATGATTTCCAGAAGCATGTTCTCACCTCAGTAATTCTGTAATTCACCCTGAGGAGAACCACAGGATGGGCGCAAAGGGTAGTCTGCAGACATCCAGTTGCTGACTATCAAAACAGAAGTTCAGTTCATCCTAACCCTGCTCTCCATTGCAAAAGTATTTGACCAAAAGTGAGCAGATTTGCAAATTCTTGCAGCAAACAGATATTTAAGTTGTAGAAGCGTCCAAAATTTTTGCTGACAAGACAAAGACCCTCCAACTCAGCAGCCAATTCTGTGAAGTGTTCACAGCTGTTTTCAACCGTGCTGAACCAAACAAATTTTCCATCAGTCTCCTGTGACTGTAAACAGCGCTCTAACATGGCTTTAAACTCAGCAGAATTGCACAATCAAGCAACATGTTTTCATTGTGCTTCTAGCCTGCTTGATTGTTTATTCACTCAACTCAGAATTCACTGAACTTAGGTTAACATTAAGATTTCTTCAGATATGCCTTCCTCTTAAGTCTTTGAGCCATCAGCAAATTAGCAAGGTTGCTAAAAGCATTGCTGTGAAGGTAATGCTTTATATTTAACAGATGTAAATAGCCTGTTCAGACCCCCTTCTGCTCTTGACCTGTGTTATTTAACTCAAACATCACAATGCAGACTGACCCAAAGAGTGACGACACGAGAGAATGGCACTATTTCTGTACCAGCGCAAGGACTAATTAAGATTATCTATGTTGACTTGCTCTGCAGTCTTGCTTTTAAACCTGGTGTTTGAATATTTCCTTGCAAAATTGCTAAAAAACCCGCAGATGAAGGGTTTGGAACTCAAACACATAGCAAGGACGCACATTAAAGAAAAGCTTTAAGAAATTTAGAGAATTCATGCTGGTTCAATTTCTGCCTGTGCAAAGGGAAAGAGCTAATTTGTAAATTTTTTAGACTGAATAAATTTCTGAGTTATATTTGCCTAATTGAAAAACCAATATTTCCTACTGGTTTCCAGATAATCCTTGTTTCTTTTTATTTTACCGGGCCAGGACCATAGCTTTTAAGATTTGCTTACATCTCTTATTTCACCACCATTTTTTAACTTTAAGATTTTTTTTCCAGTTTTAGAGTGAGTGAGTAGCAAGAATTGAAGAAAGTTACTGAAGACTGCTGCAGGGGAGGAAAAAACAAAACAATGAACAAAACCCCAAGGAGCACTTTTCTTAATGGCAGTTCAGAATGGCAAGAGCCACGCATGGAGAACCATGCTGGGCTGGCAGCTTTGAGAGAGCCTTTTCTTTCAGTTGCCATGACACTTGTTTCCTGCTACCAGATAACCCCCTGAGAGCACTAATATAGAAATATCCAGCACATATTCTTTTTAACCCCAAAACTATGAAACTGGCTTGGAAAAGAGTGGACCAATCTGTAGAAAACAAATTACTGTGAATTGATCATCTTAGAAGGCTTGACTGTGAAGTAAAAACCAGAGAGAGGGTCAGATGAAAGCAGTCCACCATCACATTTGCCATTTTGGCTTTAATATTAGAATGTCAGAATTGCAAGTGCTTATTACTAGAGTTTAAAAGAACTTCAGGAGATAAGCTAGTCCTACAACGTCTCTATAAAAAATTGTTTTACTGTAAAAGTATAAGAGCACTATTCCTGTATGAGGAAATGAGGAGTGTAAAATACACAAATAATTACATTATCGGAGTAAGTGGAGAGATCACTAAACTTCACAGCTCTTCACCAGAAGAGGAAGGATCCATGCACACTCTTGTTGTTAATACTGTTGCTGTTACCTTTCATTGTTTTATCTCATTGCTGTTTCCAATGAATTGTTCTTATCTCAGACTTTGATCTTTGCCTTTTGTGTCTCCAGTTCTCCTCTCCAGCCACTCATGGGGGCAGAAGAGGAGGGAGAGTGAACAGGCAGCAGCGTGGTTTAGAGAATCCTGGCAGGAGAACTAAATTGGGGTTTACCTCTCCTAAATTACAACAGGGATTAAATAGCACAACCAATGAGATCTCTACACAAAAAATAATCCGCAGCCCAGCACCACTGTCCTATCTTTGTTATTTAAAAAGCAGCAAATTTCCACTACAACTGCCCTCAGAAACTAAACCACACTTGGACACAGAGCATTAAAGACAAATCACACACAAATAAATGATATGTAATAACTCAATTCTCAAAGATACTGAGCACATCAGGAATCCAGCCTAACTCAGCTTAGTGTCTCATCTTCAGATTTGGGATGGAGAATTAACCAAACCACACCTCAGAGCAGAAAACGTTCACTCTAGCAGTTCAGCTTTGTTCACTGTACATTCTGCCAGAGGATGCTACATAACCAACAGGTAAATGGCTTCTTCAATGCAGAACAAAGCCAAGGAGAGCTGTAGAACCTTTACAAAATTATACCTGTCCTAGAAGTTCCGTGCGGTACACAAGAAGCAGCAGCAGCTCTGTATTTATTTCACAGAAGCCAGCCTCATCAGTGACATTACCTGGATGAAGAAAATGTTTAGTTCACCAGCTAGATGAACCATTTTAGTGTATATATATATATATATTACAGCGATCAGTGGATTAACTCTGACCTGGTGTCAAGGAGAAGAAAAGAGATCCCCAGCCACAAAACCAAGAGCCCTATCTTCCTGATAAGTCATAGTAAGTATTATCATGAGGTGCTATCCTCCTTTCTTTTGCTGCCTACATTCCTTGAACATGGAAAGCCAAGACATCTAACCCCAATTTGTGTATATCTGTAGAAATTTAAGTTTCAGCTCCTCATTACATGGCATGAAGGCATGCACCAACACCTCTTCTAGGAGAACTCTGTCCTTCAAAGCTTGTTTCTGTTACAAATTGTGCTACTCTCCCTGCTCTTCAGCACCACATATCACCTCATCAGTTCTGCAGAACTGTTAAACTGTTTCCCCACTGCATTTCAGCATAGGGAATGTTCAGCTGCATGTGGGAGAAATCTCTGAGACAGCAGGTGCTCCCACCACTGCAGAGCTCAGATAATTTTAGGTTCTGCTGTGCAGCATGAAACATAGAAATAAATTGGGATATCAAAATGGTTTTGAGCCAAGTTACTGGTGAAAAATAAAAAAAAAAGCAAAAAGCAGAGGAGAAAAATTAAAAGTGAGAGACTGAAGCAATAACACTGCCCTCACAACTGGAGGCAGGATCATTAATTTTTTCCAAGCTCATTAAGAGCATTTATACTCCTAAATTTTATCTGTAGACCAAATATTTTGAGGCTGTCTAACTGCAGGACACTTCTCTTGGTGACTATTACAGTGCTGACAGGACTTGGCAGCCTACAGTCCATGGGTAGTCACTTTAAAACAGTCAATCCTCTGATGCATTGCAAAGTTTCTGCCCCTTTGAACTTCTCTGTTCCAGAATTGTTGCTCTTTCCTCAGTGCCACATCTCTTACCAATTACTGGTGTGCTGTGGAATACTGTTTAATAAACATTTTCTTGGCAGAGTACATCATCTAAGTGATCGATCATGAGTTGAGGAAATAGAGTTTTAAGTACTATATCAGCTTCCTGCATCTTCTTTGAATGGCATCCCATAGTCATTAAAAAAACCCACCCTTGGCACTAAATGATTTATTTTAATCTAAACAGAGATTACTTTAATTAAACACAATTTATTCCTCTTGAAATTGACAGAGCACTCCCCTGAAGCCTTCTATCACTCCATTTATCAAATGATTTCTTTGAGAGCAGCAAGCCGCTTCTCACAGACCACTTCGCTCAGGAGCCTCACTTTTGTTCCAAAAACAGGGAGAAGAAAAATCCACAATAAGAAAATACAGACAGATTCAACTTATCTCAGATAGGAGTACAGTTACCATGATTCAGCTCCTGATTTTGTAACTGGATACTAAACAAAGCTGCAAAAGTTACATAAAAAAAAAATTTAAGTCCATGTTTAAACACTAACAAAATCTAGGAACACCTAGAATTTCATTCAGGCAAATTAAAAGCCTGGTCTAGTTTTATAATTATTCTGGAGCATTCATAGTGACTGAAAGTCAATAAAGCCCAGAGTTTGTGGCACAGGACCCATAAAAATGGAGCAACAGAGGTATCCTGCTCAAAGAATACTGGACATTGCTGGAGAGGCATCAGACAAGAAATTTAAGGAGAGGTTGAGAAGGTGTGACTATTAAGAGATGCACAGGACTGAAAATGTAGTTCACTTTGAGCCAGAACTTATAACAAAGCAAGTACTTTAAATCAGCAGTGCTAACATTCAATACTCTTCTCAGACAATGCAGAAGATACTAGGACGAAGTGAAGTAGTGAAGTCAGAGGAATTATACTTAAATGTGTTACATTAAAATAGGGCGGGCCCATATGAACTTCATGAAATTAGGTGTGGGTCACAAGTAGAGGCTGGACAGAGGATGGATCAAGAGCAGCCCTGAGGACAAGGACTTGGGAGTGTTGGTGGATGAGAACCTCAACATGAGCTGACTATGTGTGCTCAGAGCCCAGAAAGCCAACTGTGTCCTGGGTTGCACCAAAAGGCAGCATGGCCAGCAGGGTGAGGGAGGGGATCCTGCCCTTTGAGACCCCACCAGAGAGGGCTCCCAGGGGAAACCTTACAGCAGCCTTCCTGTACTTGAAAGAGCCTACAAGAAACCTGGAGAGGGACTTTTCACAAGGGCATAGGACAGGGGGGAATGGCCTTAAGATGAAGGAATGCAGGTTTAGATTAGATATTAAGAAGAAAGTCTTTACTGCGAGGGTGACAGGGCACTGGAAACATTGCCCTGCAAAGGTGTGGATGCCATATCCCTGGAAATGTTCAAGGCCGGGTGAGATGGGGCTCTGAGCAACGTGGTCTAGTTGGAGGTGTCCCTGCCCGTGGCAGGAAGGTTGGAACTAAATGATCTTCATGGTCCATTCCAACCCAAACCATTTTATGATTTTCAGTCTTGTGATGTATGCTCAGAGCAATTGGGACCATGAAAGAAGAGGGTAGAATAGATACATACACATGCTGTCGCCTTTCTTTTGGTACCAATTTTTTTTTTTAAAAAGCAACAAACTCCTTTTCAGAAAGATCAAAATATTTAGTTGATTCCCTTTCCTTTTCACCTCCAGTATATCTGTGGGTGTGGACTGGGGTGAGATGGAGGGGAGTCATCATATTAAAGAGAAAGACTGATTTCTATTACTATTAAACTAAAATGTAACTAGGGGTATTCATAAACATCCTGAAATAATTCATTTTTCTTTCCTTCCAACTTCAACATTTTCAGTCTGATTTGCAGACAGGTATCTGAAATAGATCCAAACTATTATCAAATCAGCATGCTAGATGACTGACATTCACCCTTCACTGAAAGTCTCTCAGAAAATAGATTCATGAAAATTCTATCCCAGGTGTCTGAGCTTTTTAATGACTAATAGAACAGTGTCTTTCCAGGCTCACCTTTCATTTGTTATTTACTCAGCAGTATTTACACACTGTTAAGGCAGGCTAAGCCATACAGGGAATAGACATGCACAAATATAAACAGAATTATAATGTCCTGGTTGCAAGATAGCTGTGAAAGAAAAATATACCAATTGTGCAGAAGAACCTAGGGATGAGTCACTACTCTGAAACATTCAGGCAGTTCTTAAAATATCTGTAATTATCCTTCCTACTCAAGTATGGAATACGCCTTTTATTGCCTTTGAACCATTTACTGCCACGCATTTCCAAGGATTTGTACCAGAGGAGGCTATCAGAAAGAGTCTTAGTCCTGCAGTAGACATCTTGAAAGACTTAAAGGTATGCAGTGATCCTGATCTCAAACTACAGGGGCAAGTTTTGTCCCCCAGCTGCTTTGAGGCACAAAGCCCCATACAAAAGGAAAGAAAATTGTTGCCAAAAAAAAAAACAAAACCAAACCGAAACAAAAAAAACCCCAAACCAAACAAAATCAGAAAACCACCTCCCCAAAAAAAACCACAACACCCCCCCAAAAAACAAAACAAAACAAAAAACCCCAAAGAAACAAACACGAAAAAGGTAAGTTAAAGTACCTGTCTCTCCTAGTGGGCAATATAAATATATGAGAACCCTGATGAAGCTGTTTATCCTGCAGGAAACAAGTCTCCTTTAGACATTTTCAGTGACCAAATTATTTATTTGCCCTGATCAATATTCTGGTGTGCTTAATATTTTATGCTTAGAGGGGTAATTAAACCTGTACAGAGTCTCTAGTCACTCTATCTCTGGGCTCTGTCTTCCTTCGAACATGACAAATTAGCAAATAAAATTGTGTTAACCTAAAGAAAAGTTCACAGCTTTTTGCATGTAAAAGATTTATCTTCCCTGTTCCTTATTCTCTGCTGAGGGAACAGTCAAGCTTGGCAGGCCCACGTCCTATGCCCCAGATATCACGCAGTGGGAAGGTATAATGCACACAAGATATTAATAGTCCATTCCCCTAGCTTCTACTTCTGTCTTTATTTTTTTTTTTGGATGCGATCACCTCCATGATTGAGTACTCCACTGTCCCACAGAAATAATAAGCAAGTAACGTGATAGGAAACAACATATTTTTTCTACCTTCTTGGATTGCAGAAACAAGGTACCTCCTTACAACAGGGAGAAATAACAGAGAGGGGCTGCAGCTGAATCCAAAATTAACCCTTAATGAACAAGTAAAGAAGCCTCATCTGTACTATATTTGAATGCTCAAAATATGCAACAAATTCCTTCCAGAATGTTCTCAAAAATTAGTTTCCTAATGAGGTCAGAATGACAGGAGACAAAATTTCCTTCACTTATTAGTACAAGCTGCTTGTTAGTTGAATGAAATTTGGGTGTCTCTCCTGCTTTAAACTTTCTTCTGCAACTTGTGTTAGCTAACCTATGTTTTTTAAAAGGAAATTGTAGTTATGAGCACCAACAAACCAGTTCCTCATAAAACTGTACATAGGGATATGTCCCAGGTCTCCTCCTTCTCCCCATGAAAGAAAGCTCAGCCACCTTCTCTTGCAAAGAGAGGGTGATTGGCTGTAGCAGCATCCCCTGAGGAAATCTTAGACTGTCTCATAGATTAATTTTTGAATTGGGAAAGGTCTTTGGAGAGATACAGAAGACACAAGATCATGCCTGTGGTTTTACCAAGAAAATGATAGATACTAGGCCTTGCTCTGAAAGCATATTAACAGAAAAAAGGAAGAGATAGAAATGGATATGTGTGGGGATTTGTAAAGGTTTTCTGATTCAAGGAATGGACTGCAGTGTGGTTTGGGGTTTGGAGATGCCAGAAATGCTGCTATTTAGTGCCCAGTTACCTAAATAATGTTCCACTTTATTTTCAGTCACCCTCTACAGATATTTTTTTTTTACCCCATGCAGAGACATCTCTCCAGACATAAGGTTACAAAGCAGCAACAGTGAAAACTAGTGTTCTGTATTAGAGGACACCAATTCAGTTGCAATTTTACAAAACTTATTCATAATCCATAGGAAAAAAGTGATCTGTTCTCTAGGGAAAGGGGGAGAGAAGAAATGATTTTTTTCCTGTATAAAGAATTCAATCTACACACATTAATCATTGATTTTGTTTTACTCTCTCCTCATAAGAAGTGAACACAATGCTATAATTACAGTGTATCATAAAAAAAAACAGAGCAAATGTTTTTATTTTTCGGTTCAAACTAAATACTTCAACAGACCTTGCCACAAGCAAAATCTGTTGATGCCTCTCAGCACAAGTGTTGGACTGTTGACAAACCAAACACACAATCTTTTCCATCTAGTCAGTTCTTCAGATTCTCTCTACTACTATGAGAATTCAATTAGGCAAATTCTTAATTGGTATAGACTGCTTTTCCTGCTAGCAATGACCCTTTACATCATTGTTAGCAATCGTCTATGATTAATTATGCCAATGGCAGCAGACTGAATTTCTTATTTCTATAGACTTCCAAAACATAGCATTCATTAAGGAGGCAGTGGTGAAAAAAATTTTCATTATGCCATTCATCTTTTACCTCTATTTACCATGTCTTTAGCGCTAGCAGCTTTCTATAAAAAGTTCCTCAGGTCTTTCTTTCCTGCAGTGTGGAGCTTCAAGGCAGGTAGCCAAAGGCAGAACATGCTACTACCAGCACTCTTGCCTTACACTGGGTTTTGCTTGCCAGAGCTGAGGCTGAGAGACAAGGAAGGAAGAAAAGAAAAATGTTGTCTAAAGAACAAAGCATCAGGATTTATATAAAAGCAGCATATACAACTGTACATAAACAGCCACATATGTCTAGACAAAAATAAACAATTTTTTTATTGAAAAGATATAAAATTCACTATAACATGGAGAATGAGCATAGCTTCTGCCTGTTATGCCTGTAGCATTTGCCACTTTCTGGAAATAAAGACTGATGACCTGAAAGAATCAGGAGTTTGGAACCTATTCAAGCAGTAAGCATGGAAATAGAAGACAAACATTTCAAAGCAGCCACAGTGAAAATTCAAGGTTTGGGCTAACTTTATTTTACAAATAAATGCCCTCTCCATATATTTTTAGGTTTTTTCAGCAAGGTAGTGCTGCCTGGAAGAATTCCCATGTTGAGAGACAGCTATAAGTGAACATCAAGATGGATGGAAAGAAGACTATGATACATTGCATAGAAATGCTTCCACAAAACCCTAACTGGAAAACAGTACTACTGGCAGTTTCACCTAAGGAGAAAAAAATAATCTTCTGTTGTGCTTTATGCACTGAAAGTTCACCCTAATGTAATAAAGTGACTCTAAAAATTTACAAGTGAGCTTGCACTTTCAAAAACTCGAAGTTATGCTGCTAGCACAGGTGAAACAAGAGCTGTCCAAATTTGCTAGACTCAAAAATCCTCCATTGTAAAGACTTCTTCATTAAAAATTAACAAACACACACAGTTTTTCTGAATTCATTGAGCTGAAAAAGCAGTCCTTTGTAAACACTTAAACCCAGAAATACATTGAATATTTTAATTGATATTATGTGTCCAGTCTGTATAAATTTACTATAAACTATACTAAAATTCCTCCTATTTAAGTCAGGTTTTCAAAATGAATCATGAAATGACATCTACTTATTTATAAGGCTTCAGTTTTACTAGTAGAAATGAAATTGACTGCTTATTAGATAAATGAGATTTCAGCATTGCCTTGACCTGAACAACACAGAGGACAAGTTCTATGCCAGAGGCAGAGAAACAGGACAATTAATGGGTCTTAGCCATGATGGTCTGTAGAAAAAATAAAAATTAAAAACCCCCCACCAAACAATTAACATATATCCCTCCAAAACAACCACCAAACAACAAAACAGAAAGAAAAATAGAATTAAGGTAGCTCCCATAACTACTTCAGTTGAGATGTGATAAATTGTGGCTACTTGAGTTCAAGGACCTAAGAACCAAAGATCTTTTGACCGCAATTTAAAATGGGCTAGAACTTCAATACTTTTTCAAGTAGATTTTTCCATGGGCATTTAAGGAATTAATAAATATGTTAAATGAAAGAATGGTTCACAAAATTAGACAGTTTCTTGGGAGTTTGTACTGAATGTGTAAGAGTAATTGTCAGGATAAAATACTGATTTTTTTTTTAATGTAGCCATTGTTACTGAAGTGTACAAATAGTATTGGTCAAGCCTAGAAAATGATCCAGAAGAAAACTTCATCTACTTTAGACGTACACTTCTACAGCTGAGATCTTTTTGGTCTGTAGAGTGCTAGTCTCTTTAAAGAAAAGTTTCAAGAAGTTGTCAGTAACATCTCCCTAGATGACGCAAAATGAAGGCTCCAATTATGGTCCTCTAATATCTAGATGCCATGTGGGAAAATGCTAAATAAAACTATAATAAACACATCAGAGTACAAGAAGAACCTGTTCTCAGATATATTTGGCTGCTTATATGCTCTTAATTATTGGCCAACACCCTTTCCTCAGAGGTCCAGAGGAAAAGAAACAAACAAAAAACACCCCAAAACAACCAAATAAAAGAACTATGTCTTCTTACATGACTCCTTTTGATCGAAATAGCCAAACCTTGTAACAGACTATTGCATAATCAGTGCAATTAAACGGGATCAGCGGGTGGGGGGTGGCAGTGGTGGATTGTGGTTTAGGGTTTTTTCCCCACTAATGTAAAAACTCCTTCATAGAATACATATGTTAAAGCACTCAAATATCCTGTATATGTAGCACAATGTCCTTAATGCCTGCTAGTCCTAATGCCTTCTTACTGGCTCAAATTTCATAGGAAATGGACATGACACTGCACTGGATAGCAGCTTTTGTCTCTGGTATGGGGAGCAGGAAAAAAATGGGAGATGCCAGTCTCTGTTTCAGAGATTATGCACAGAGGTAAGCAAAATTCTAGGTGAAATATTCATAGATTCGTCTCTGCCAGTTTACATCCCCTCCTCACCTTCCAGAGCACTCTTATAGAAATTCATCAACTTGCTAAAACTGAGAGACAGAAAGGCCTCAGTCATCTACTCGATCCCACCAGCTCCAGTCTATTGTCATGTTGACTCCCACTTATCTGCTAAACCTAGTTTGAATTTCAGATGGTTTCCATCTTTATCACTGTAAAGCCAAATTCAACCTTATTAAAATTTAAAATGCTCTGCTGTGACTCAGTCACTCAGAATACTTACAGTTTGGTACTGTGTTTTTAAATATGATACACAGTACCAAACAGACACGCTAAACAAATTAATTTTAAAACAGTTAAAATATTGCAATTTGAAAAGAAACTGTAACTCCGTAGCTAACTCTCTCTTCTATTAGAAATTTACTTTTGCATTAGAAGAATTAACAGGGAAGTAGTTAAACAGGTTACCCTATAATAATAATGAGTAGAACTACTTCTAGTGACAGCAGCTAATAAATTTATATGCAAGCATATACGGACCTGAATCTGACGCACTGGCAAGTCATATACAGCTCTTTTAGATGAGTTAAAGAACAATGCCAACCAAGCAGCTTTTTCCAAGGGAACTTCAGGAAATATTATTATTATTACACAGTATTTGATTAATTATTTTGAAGAAACATGTCCAGTCTTAGACCTTTATAAAGAAATTTATTAAAACATTTTCTTTTAAAATGTAAAAATATTTAAAATAATTTTTGTCATCAGGCAAAATGACATCTAAACAGACTGTTTCTTTGAGACTAAAGGGTAATCACATTTCTATATTTATTTTCACTACCTGATTGGGGACAGGACTTTATAATGTCACAGGAGTTTGAAGTCATATTTTAAATCCATACCTGTCTAGTAAACTACACTGGTCAAAGAATCTCATGAAAGAGAATAATGATTTTTTGAACAGAGGTTGTGTGAATAGTGAAGGCGAGAAGAACAGTCTGATCTGAGCTCTTTTAAGATGCCATCAGTGCTTTGAATTTTCATGCTTTGCTTTAGCACTTACACATCCAACACCATATAAACTTTGCAACTGCAGCAACTTTCACAGTGTATGGTGAAAGCAATAAATTACAGAGCGCGCATTCTGATAAAGAGCACCTAAATCCATTTCCATGTTGAATTCATTGCAGCAGATTTGTGGTGCAGTTAAATGTAAGCATAAATGCCATTCTTCAAAATATTTAACTGTAAAGGAGACATGAGATTTAAGTGATGTTCCCTACCATGTAATAAAGGGAACAGAGATGGTCTGATGCCCAACTTTCCACAGCTAAAGTATGGGAAATTGAGTGGCTAATAGGATAGCAAAATTTTTAGCATTCTTATGCCTATTACTTCAGTTCTATATAAGGCTTTCTTTTGGTTTAGCGAACAAAATAATTTTGTTCTTGTTTATTTTGATCTGGCAGAAAATAGTAGTCAGAAATCTGGCTTTACAGCCCTGTACTGCTGGTGAAATAGAACAGGGACAGAAAACAGCATAAGGCTAAATAATCTGGAAGTTAGATACATACCACAGTTGCAGCAAGAGTCACAGAAGTTCAATTTCAATTATCACTAGAGATCATCATCCTCACTTACCACATTTCCACTGATAATGTGCAACATTAAGGTAGTAAAAAATCTGGTGTATGAATTCAACAACTAAGAAAACCATCTGCTGTGTGAAAAGTCAGCTGAGAGAATGACTATGGACATATGGAGATACCAGCAGCGAATCACCCCTTTAAGAGTCAGTCAAGCTCTGGTCAAATCAAGATCTGAAAACAAAGTAAGGATGGTGAAGAGGCCATAAAACAACAACTGCTGCTGGTTTGTGGTAACCTCAGGGCCCATCCCAGACCTGCCACCGCCTCTGGAATCAACCTGTCACCTGGGATATGACTGGCTCTAGTTCAGAATAGCTTAAATGCTGCCCATCAGTGGAGGCTCAGAGGGAAAAATGGAGGCGCGGGGAGGAGTAGTAAAGACACTTTACAATGGGAAGAGCGAAATTATTTTAAAGCCCTCAAAATGGATCCAAAGAGGGATTTTGATTCAGATATTTAAAGTTCAGGTTCTGCTTCCACAGTGAAGAGAGAGCTGGATCAACTCCTTTAAGTTAAATTTGTCCGTTTGACTTTAGTTGACAGTGTCCAGCAGAACTTCCAGTGCTTTGTCTATTTGCACAGAAAGTGCTGGAGTGTGGTCAACCAAAGGAGCTACTCAGGCTGATATTTTACTTCTGGGTGGTAAAAGTAGTTTTCAGGAAAGTGTATGACATTGAACACTTCTCCATATGGAGGCAGAAATTATTCTTTCTGCACTTATTTAACCACCAAATTGTAAGCTAGTAGGTTGATGCAACAGCAGCACGAAGCTATAGGATCTGTGGCTTGAGGGGCATTGCTGTTCAATTGCAATAACAATAAAAGAAATAGTAAAGAGGTTGCCCCACTGTGGGCCTCAATGAAAGCTTCCTACACACTAACCCAGTTTTCGTCTGTGCTAGTGGAAATAAATGTTGAACAAGACATTTTCCTGACACCATTTCACTGAGCTTATATCTAGAAACATTTATTCTATTTCACTTACAGGGGCCAGAAATTTCTCATAACGTTTTCTTTTTTACAGACATTATGTCTGGCCCCCAATCTAGTAGGAACCATCTTACACTAACACAACCATGCGCACCAAAAACCTCACAAATGAGCCTCCAAAACCCCACACTCCTCATTCACAAATGCCATGGTCTTAAAATTAAAGTACTCTGCAGAATTTCCATCTCCAAAACATCCCACAGAAATATGTTCGCTTGACATTTGCAGAGGAAGCAATCTTCTTTCAATAATTTAATATTTTTTCACCTTTTCATCAGGAGCTCTAATTCTTTGCTACTGAAAAATACCCCAAAACTGTGTTTGTGGAAAACAGAAATCTCCACCACTTCTGGTCTGCCGTTTTTGTACCTTCACTTCCCCTTTCAGTTGGTGCCCATTGCCTCCTGCCCTGTCACTAGGCATCACCAAAAGCAGCCTGGCTGCCTCTTCTTTGCACCTTCCCTTCAGGCATTTCTATACTTTTATCAGATCCCCCTGATCCTTCTCCTCCAAGCTCCATATTACCGGATCTTTCAGCTTTTCCTCACAGGAAATCTGCTTCCATCCCTTCAACTTCATGGCCTGCAATATGCAACAAATACTTTTTTCCTTTTCCATGTTTAAAGTTAGGGGAAAAAAAAGGATAGTTAAATCATTTGTAATGACTGTTTGTCCTACCGAACTATTGCACTTACAAAAGAACTAACCTTTGGCCGCATGAAGGGCCAGTACACTACATTTTTAAAAGTCTGTTGTTTTGTGTCAGTTTACAGCTGCTAACACATTTTCACAGCATGTTACAAGGTGGCACTCAAAATACTGACACAATTTTTTGTGGGGAGCACTTGCAAGGGCTTTGGTTTATCCACAGCTGTATATGGAGACAGAGGCCCTAGTCAAGAAAAGTCAAAGCTTCACATTAGCCACAAAAAGGGGTGTGTATGAGGTTTGTTGGTTTGTTTGCTACTGGTTGTTTTTTGGGGGGGTTTTGTGTGTGTGGTTTTGTTAGTGTTAGATGTTTCCTACCAGGTCACAAGTGATGTTCCCCAGGTCTCAGCGCTGGAGCCAGTTTATCTTTTTACCAATGACCTGGACAAAGGGATCAAGTGTGCCCTCAGTCTGTTTGCTGATGACACCAAGTTGCTTTCTACAACTACCTGAAAGGATGTAGATGGTGAGTGTCAGTCTCTTCTCCCAAGTAACAAGCAGTAAGACTAGGGTAAATGGCCTCAAATTGTTCCAGGGGCAATTTAGATATTAAGGAAAAACTTCTTCATCAAAAGGGTTGTCAAGTATTGGGATAGGCTACCCAGGAATGTGGCTGAGTCATCTTTCCTGGAGTTATTTAAAAGAAGTGTAGATGTGGCACTTCAGGACATGGTTTACTGGTGGATTTGGCAGTGTTGTGTTTACGGCTGGACTATGATTTAATAGGTCATTTCCAATCTAAAAGATTCTATGATTCTATCTCCAGATCTTGCTGGAAATACCCACTGCTGACACACCTGTTTTCAGCAAGATGCTGGTAGAGTGAGTAAAAAACCCCAGAGCAGAGAAAATATTTGAGATTATTCTGTTATGCTGTTCCGGTTTCCACCACCCAGGCTGTGGAATCCACATATATGTAAGCATAAGTGAAAGCATCCCTTGCAGACAGCTTTTTTTTGTTCAAGAGGAACTTTCCTCTTCTCAATATTTCTTTACAGAATATGAGTGAAAAAGGTTATAGCAAGTATTCAAACATCTATTCTGCCTTTCACAAAGGCCACAGAGCTTCACTAGACTACTTTGTATCCATCTGTACCACATTCGCTGCTTGTCTGAAAAGAAGCTTTATTACTGAAGCAAGAATTTGTTCACAGAGAGTAGGTTTCCTCTTCTCCTTCCTCCTATTTTAACTCTCCTCCAGATGTTTTCTCTCCTATTTGCAAGGCAAATGGTGTTAAATGAGAAGATCAAACTGAAGCAAGAAAAAGACGTCCCTCTGAGACACATTACTTTATGTCAACCCAAATTTTAAATTTGAATTGGAATAATTGCCAGAACAACTGTGCTGAGACTATACCAGTGTATATAAGAATGGGACCAGTTCTTCATATTTTAAGTTCTTGTTTTGTTTTCAGTTCTCATCCTCTTGTATTCCCTTTGCCCCTTTCCTGTTATTGTGAGCTTTCTGGTAGTCTCATTTCAATTGCTCTACTCCAGCGTCACTATTGTTTCTGTCACACAGGCCCTCAGTTTCTAGTGGCACAGGATCAGCAGTTCTGCACTGGTCTCTCTATTCATGTGAAATTTCTTGTACTGAGAACCCCCAGGACACTGATGCTGATGGCTGGCTCAGAAATGAGTCAGTTAAGGAGCCACAGCCCTCCAGGCTTCATTCACATTTTTCTAAAGCTTAATCTTGGAAACTCAAGTATCAGTCCAAGGACTTTGACAGACCATGATCTTCTGGTGGTTACTTGGAAGGAGGAAGTGGCCAAAGGACCAGAACATTTGAAAACCCGTGTTGAACACTGGAATACTGTTTGGCATGGTGAGTACCAGTCAGGTCACAGCATATGATGACTAAGTTTAGTCAGCCTCCTATTTCCTTAATTTGTACATAGCTTGTTTTCATCTTTCCCTGGACCCTTCAAGAAGAAAATTTGTACAACGTAGATTATGGGATCTTCTCAAAAGTGCTGATAGAAAAACCTTTTGGTTTAATTAATTATCCTCCTAATCACTGGTATTTTAATAGAGCTTTAAGCAGGGTGGATTATTTTAATACCCACTCAATTTTAATTAAAGTACTTTTAGAGAGATTATTTTTTAACAAAGATGGATATCATTATCTCTGAGACAATACTAACAAGTTGTAACCACTTTCCTTCCAACAAACAAAAGTCATCCTTATTTGGACTAACATATTTGCTTGGTGATTTTGCTTATGGCTCCTATCAGTCAGCAGCACTAGAAATAATGCAAACAAGTACTCAGTCCTTGCCCCAAGAAAATACTTTTTCAAGCAGATAACATGAAAAACATACTTGCAGATTAAGGACTTAAATTCTTCCACACAGAGATTCATGAAGGTGCCCATTGTGCAGCTTTGTGCCTCCTAAAGGGCATATTTGCACTAAGTTAGGGCACCTAAGTGAAGAACTAGTGTGGTGACAGCAGATTTTGAAATGAAGTGACTCAAGTTGCTTTCAGGAGGATAAGTGGGGACCTGAGGTTCTAGATTGCTACAGTTTGACACAAGCACAAGCAAGTATTTGAAAAATCTGTCCACAGTTTTAAAAACTAGGCTTTTGCCCGCATTTTTGAGAGCAGGAAGGACACTTTGTTGAGCTCAAAATCTTGTTCATGAACAATGAAGAAACACATCCTATGTTTAAAGCCAGGAATTTAAGCAGCTGAAATTTTAAATCTGATTGCTGTCAGTCCAGAGTTGTTACAAAAAAGGAAAAAAATAATACCATAGAATAATACCATTAGAATACAAAAAAAGCCTCAATAATAATTGTAGCACTCAATATTTTGCACAGATGACTCAGACTGTACCTCATTTCTTGATGTTATATTAACTCTACACTGCTCCTCTCATTCTTAAATTTGGTGGTTTAACCCTGGGCTTGTTAGAAGAGAGGAAGAAGGTATTACAGCAAGCTATGAGCATCTGGAGGAGTATAATTTGTGGTGGGTTTCTTCTTTGTCACTCCATTTGAAGTCCTTTTTATATAGCTGGTAACATAGATTTACTATTTCGTCCCCCCTTCATCAGTCTGCATCTCTAAGTTTGCTATATATATGAATTAGGATACATGCTGCAACTCTAAGTGCTACCATGGACTTCTTTTCTACAGAAGCCACATGACAAACCACCTTACAACAAAACCTCATGGTGCCTTATTCATTTTCTTCCAGCCCAAAGTCCTATTTTGCTCTTTGACTGATATGTTAAAGACACAGAAGGGAAGCGGGGTTGGTTGCAACCTCAGGATCACATTCACTGACACAGGAGGAGAGACTCTGAAACCAGACCTTTTTATGTCCATGCAGAATTTTTACCAAGGTCCCTAGAGGTCACACATGTACAACCACTGAATTTGTCCACTGTGCCTCTAGCTCTCTTGAGGCTTTGCATTAGTAAGACAAATGGCTAATTCACTACAGAAAAATGTTGTGCATTTCATGATTAAACACAAGCTTCCTCAGACTTGGCTTCATTTATTTCCTCTGCAATGAAATATGTGCTGGTTTATATTTTTTCATTGCTACTTAAATACAAGCAGTTTTTAAAAGACTGGAGGAATTATCGAAGCTGAATCTTTCATTCGAACACGAAAATGTGTTTTGGTCACTATTCTTTCCTGATGCCATATAGTTATTTAATGGCATTATTTAAATGTGTTTAAAGAATTTAATAATTGCTAATGATCCTTCCCTTAGGAATTCAATTAAACCTAACCCCAAATCTGTAGATATAATAGGAAGAATAAAATCTTGCTGTTCTAACTAGATATTTGTATTGCAATTTATATAGCTTTAATTATCAGTAGTCCCTAATTACACAGTTTTCAGTGTTAGCATAGTTAACAAGAAGCACCTTGTACTACATTCATAACCATAAATGCTGGTTTGATAACTGATGGCATTAAACACTTGGGGCAGGTGTTCCCTCTTTGGTGGCTGGGGCTTCTTGTTTTGTGTTGTTTGGAGAGGGGTGAGGAAGGGGTTGTGATTTGTTTGTTTTTAAAGAAACAAACAAATGTCCCTACCGCAGAGACCTCGCGTATGACACAGTCTCTATCTAAGCCTTCTCTTTACGTGCCCAAGACTGCACAACAAGAGCTGGCTTTTTCATCCACTACCTCACCTCAATCCCTGCTGTTACAGCAGTCCAGCGGCATTAGATACATTCAACTTTTTCAATTAAGAGTTCCCCTGTAGATTAGGGCTCTGCTGTGCTAATGGAGAAGTAATTCATCAATATTTAGAGCTACACCCCCATCATTCTACTAACGTGCGTATACCCAGGGGTCCTCCCTCTTTGCTGTTCACAGTGACCTCTGCCCACCTGCTCTATTACCATCCAGCCTTGCCAGATATGCACATACTCAGCTTGCTGTCATTTCAGCCAACAAAAGATAGTGCCAAATTTATCCTCTGCTGATATAAATAGCAGATCATACTGTCCCTGATGTAAATGAATAAAGACTCATTAGTGGAATTGCTAATCCATGTGCATAAAAGCTCAGAAAGAAAATGTGTTTCTGATTTAAACCTCCCCAACCATGCAGAACACCTAACCCGTTCAAACAACTCTAGGAACTTGGCTGGAGCACATTAGGTGACCAAGAAGCAAGAATCTATGCTCTGAAGCAGGTAAGACAGAGGGAACAGACCAACAAGTCAAAATTGGTCTTCACCTTTTCCAAATCAGTTTAATGTCTAAATGACTGTGAGGTCTTAGCATCTTACATCATCACAAGCAGAAGAGAGCACAATATCTCATGACTTCAGACTGACAGATGAATCACTACATCTTTCTTTTCAATTTTTACCAACTAGGTCTCAAACAAAACACAGGAACAAGGAGATGCCTGATCTTACCCAAGGCAGTGGCTTTGTGCTTCATTTTCACTTCTCTGCCTTCATTAACACTGCACTTTCTTCTCTGCTCTATCCACAGTTGTCCACCAGCCAAGGAAAGGGCCTGTGCCTGTCTGGGGCTTGTGCCATCAGCCTGTGCTCTGCTGCACCCACTGCCATTTCAGCAGGTACAGAGTACAAACACACAGCTGCTCAAATATCAAACTATTTATCAAGAATTACAGCAAACATTTTTGGCCTATTCAAGAGTATCATAATCTGACTTTATCATTTGTTTGTGTTACATCACAGGTTATATCACCTATGAATGTTACATTTTATTACAATTGTCCATTTTTTTTGCATGTCACTCTTGTGGGGACTAATAACAAAACATAACCATAGCAACAAAATAATAAAAAATACTTTTGAATATGCTTAAATAATTTTTAGTAACTTCTTGGCAGTTACTGTAGGCAAAACGTATATTTTTTTCACAAAATACATGTTATATTATTGTCACTGTAAGCAACAGAGATAAATTATAGGTAATTTCCACTTCTTAAGTCCTGTTTCTATGGTAATATGAGCAACTGCCATTACTTCAGAGCTTGTTACCATGGTTATTTCAGGTAATTCCAGGGTTTTAAGACCCTTAAACCTGAAGTGATACTTTTCTCTCCTATTTTGTGGTTCAACAAAATCATAGTTCAACTTCAGGAGGAACACAACTCCTCTAGTTAAAACAAAACCAGCCTATAGCACACATATATGAAGAGATAAGTCAAAGTGAATTACTTACCACACAACCCCTAGCTGACTCTCTTCTCCTAAAAGAACAGTACCCCTTTCCCAAACATATATCTATGGAAAAGGGAAGGTGTTTCCTCAAGGGTGTAAATTCTCTAACTGCCCTCAGCTTTGCAGACTACTGTTCCTGGCCATCCAGATTCCTGGTGAAGCTGCAGAAGTAGGATATAATGGGCAAGTGATCTGCTTCTCCAAATCCCAGCTTTGAGAGCTGACTGATAAGGTGTCAGCTGCCTCCTATTGCTGGAACAGTGAGGGTAATTGGGCAGTCTGGGTTCACTCACTGACATCCTTCACAGCCATCCTTCACTTATGCCTAACTCAAGTGCACTAGAGAGTAAATGGGCTTAACAGAGTCTTTTGTGGTAGTCAGGCAGCCTTCCCCAGTATCAACACAAATGGCACCAGTATCTTCACCTGTGTCCTGCAGGCACCTCTTTGGGTTTGAAGATGGCCAGGATAATTCTGCTTGGACCTTTGAATAGGAAAGATGTGGAAGAAGGTTTAATATACCAGAAGCTGGATAGTAATAAATATTACTCTAAGGTAAAACTGATTCTTCATCCTGAGAAATCTTCACAGGATAGCTGTGTGATCACTGCCACCTTTCCAATAGGTCTCCCTGCTCATGCCTACTGAAAATGCTGCTCTTTGCTTCAGGAATTTTTTGCTTACCACGTATTGCTATAGCTAGGATATGAGGCCAGGGCACTGGACAGACTCTGGTCTGAGTCACTGAGACCATATGATACTGCTAAATTGGCTCCAGTGTTGTCAGAATTTTGCCCTTTTCATTAGCATTTTTTTGAAAGCACAAACAAGAGAACATTTTTTTGTTTAAGAAAAATATAATTTTAAGCCACATAATCTTAGAGAAAAGATAGTAATTGTGAAGTAAATGGACCCTAGTGGCTCAGAATCAGAAACGTAAATACCAAGATCCCAATATATTTCATGTTTTCAATAATCTTCTATTTTAAAGTCCCTAAAAACCCCTCATACTTCAGGCTAGCAGTGTTACTTTGTATGGCTCTGATTTTTTTTCTTCTCATACTCTTTAACAACATTCATCATAGAGAGATACATAGGGAGTTCTGTTTAGATGCTTGTTAAAGAAAAAGCTATTGTCAGTCCTCTTGTACAATGCCCAAAAGTCAACTTCAGTTATATAGGCGTGGATTTTATCCAAATAATTAACACTTGTCCTCAAATTTAGATATTAATAATATCGGGGCAGTGTAATCTCTTAGAACAAGGCAAAGGCTATGTGACCTCAGAAATCTATTTTCCTACCAGTGTGTGATTAGTGGAACCTAATATTGATGTTCCACATGAACTGCACCAATCTATTCTGACTGTGTCTACATATATAATCAAATTCCTTGGTATAATAAGTATAGACACATAAATCAAATCAACTGGTACTGATGCCCCCTCATCAAAAGCAGTCTGGGGGTTTCACCTCATGCTGACCTTAGTCAGGTCCCCTTGTGCTCAACATGCAACTGATTTGGATTTCCTGAACATGGGCTACGGTGCATTTGCCGTGTACCTGGAGCACTAGGGAACAGGAACAACCAGCGCATGTGCATTGCTGCTTCAAACCAAAACAGAAATCTGGAAACAGCCTTTCTATCCCCTTGGATATAAAAGTAATTTTAGACAGAAAATAAGCAGTGGAGGGTTTAAGTTATGGGCAGTTGTTAGAGACAGAGAACAGTAAATGAGGAAGTCATCTGGAGTTTTTTGGTTGCTTCAAGGTGAGTATGTAATGGCTGAAATTCCTCTGCTTCCACTTGGGAGTTCACAAAAAGAATCTCTAACTCTGAGAGGAAGGGCAGGTTCAACTGAGCAAGTAATACCCACATTACACTCAGAAACCCAAATTCAGGGAGAAACCCAAATATCTGAAACTCCTCTGGACCAGAAGTGTTATCTCTCTCTGTAAAACTATTACGTTTCCTAGTAATACTGCAAATCTACATTGTGTGGATTGACAGGCTACCCTAGAGTTCTCCATCAGGGTGGAGGCAAGCCCATGTCCCTCTTTTGGGAAGTATAGTCATTCCAAAAAGTTTTAGGTTTCTTTCAGATTCCTTTACGGTCAGATATTATGCATATATGTTACACATTTTCTAAGCTCATACACTTATGTCATCTAAGGTGTCGACATCTGTAGAGAACAGTCCTGCAAATGGCATGGCAAGCTGCTCCATAAAATTCTGTATCCTGCCAGGCCAGCTGGCAGAAAGGCACTAGTCTAACCAATTAAATTACTCAGGCATTTTCTAGTTCCAGTCCTTATTTGCAGGCTTGCAACATAAAACAATTAACAAAGCTTTCTGTGGCTCTTTTGATTGCACTTTCTTATTGAGACACTGATGACTTCTAAGATCCTGGTAAGCTGAAGGGCTTGTTTTTGCCCCCTAAAATGTGGGCTCTCTCCCATTTTGAGTTTTATTCTTTATTCTATTTATAAGATCTGCTTGAACTGTATTTATAGGCCATAATCTTTTATAGCAGTGGCATAATTCTCATTTGGCTATTCTGTTCCCTTTTCCATTTTTAATGGCAACTTTGGACTCTAACATGACAAGCTCCTGGCGTTTCGCTTTCACTCAATCAAGGTGGCCCTAAGTATGAAGCTTTGAAAAAAGCCCAAGAAACCTCTCTTCCTCCAGTGCACACCAGCTGTGCTTGTTCCATTACACATTCTTCTGAGGATTTTGATATTTTTAATCATTTGTCTCCTTTGTACCTGATAATATTAATTATTTCCTAACCTATCCACCAAAGTAGTCTCTGACCTAGTCAGATCATAAACTGGAAAAAAAGTGCAGATAGGTGATTTTATATGATCCAAATCTCTGATCCTGATTTTAAAAGAAACTATAAATATTTTTGCTTTCCCTGTTTCCTTTTCCTGCATTCCAACCATTGCCAAATTCAGCTTCCAGACAGAGGAGACTGGAAGAGACTAATGCATTCCCTGCTTCAAAAAAGCTATCTACAGCATCCATTCATTTGCATTGCAGCAATTACTCATTTCTGTTTGGAAACACTCTAACAAAAAATATTCTTATATCTTTCTCCAGGTTGGAAGGATTTTTCCCAGGTTGGTGTTAGAGAACACAGGGAACCGGACCCATGACAAATAAAGACTTAATACCTAAATCTGAGCAACCTTTTTGATGCCAGAGGAACACGGGTTGGAGGTACAAGGCAGAAGAAGGGAAAGTAGAAGGTACATGTTTAAAGTAGTCTCAGGGATTTAAAAATAAGTCTTCCATTACAGTTAACTGGTGACTAGCACACAAGAGAGTTGAAATTTCTCAGGGTTTGTTTTGGAAAGCCTAGGAATTCTTTTCAGAAAATCATCTTTTATAGAAACTTCCTTCATGATATGGAATTAATACACACTGTTAAAAGTCACTGGGTGCTCCATGTCATTTTACGTGCACTATATCCATTGCTCCACAAAATGCCACAGACAACAGAAGAAACTGACTCCTACTACAGTGGACCTTCACTAGGACCTACAGAAAGTAGGAAGAAAACTCCACCAGTTGTGAATGAATCTATTGTAACACCCCACTTGCAAAAGTAAGAAATGAGCTCACAGTGTGGACAGGCATCCCTGAAAAACATGGCACAATTTTGTGTTTCTTGAGAAAACAGTCTTCTTAAAAGGATTTCAGAGTTCTTTGCAACAGAAAGAGATAGCAGTAAGAGCAGTCATCCCTAACAGTGGAGACGCAGGCTACCTAATTTCGCAGTGGCATAGAATACACTTTAACTGACATTTCAGGGAATGTTTGGCTCAGGCAGTGAGGCTCTGAGAGCACTTCTTATTAAGCACAGTAAGAGCAACTTGCATCACTGGTTTTAAGGAATAGCTTGATTTGTTTGTTTTAGACCATCTAACACAGCACATCTGGAGAATGATGTTTCGGGGTATCCCTCTGAGTCTGCATTCTTGTCATTACCACAGGACTAAGACAGGAAGGCACATCCCACTGCTAGGTTGTTTTCTTCCCTCACATTGACCCCAAAGGACATCATCCCGGCACGGCTCTCAGCAGTACCACTTCAGAGCTGCTCCATGGGGCAGCATGTGAAGCATGTACTATGTGCTGCTGCATAGGGAAGCACAGAAGTGAGCAGGGCCAGGGGCTCACAGAAAAGTCTGAGAGATTCCAGTTGCCCACGAGCCCTACAGCTGTGACCTCGGCCATCTGGCACCTTCTGCAGCACCTCAGTGTGGGATTGCCTCCCTGCCTCCAGTCAACAGCAAGGGCACAGATTCACCATGGACCAGCATTTCAGAGGGGAAGTGAGGGAACTTGAGCACTGAAACAGTCTCTGCTCAACCTGGGGCTTAGAGCACCTAAGGATCTAACTGCTGTGTTAGGTCTCCCCCACCTGCAGGGTGTGATACTTCAAAAAAAGATGGAGATAGGTAATCTCAGATCACTGATTCTAGTCACCTGTTACTGAATGCTCTGGACCTGGGCTTGACCCTTCTCTCTATTTCCCTCCTGCTCCCTGGAATTTCCCCATCAACTGCTTGTCTTTAAAATCTCCATTCTCAGACAGGAAGTGTATAGACTCCAAATGGAGGAGGCAGGTCACAGTGGGTATCTCATGTGACCTTTTCATCTGTAATCCCCTCCCACAAAATGACACATTTTTATTATAAATCAACCCCAGAGAATAACGACTATCTGCAAAAATGTTAACTATTAAACAATAATTCAGGGATTTGGAAACTAAGCACCCTGTGTGTGAACAGATTAATAGAATATTGTCTATGTAATTCTAGAGAAAACCAATTAAGCTTACCATCTAATGAGCAATGATGCTCTCTCACATCTGCCAGCAAAACGAATCAACATAATCTATTGCAGGTGGTTGTGCTTTTTATTCGCTATGTTACAGAAATGATTCAGCACCATGAATTATGGAACCATAATCAGCAATTGGCAATATGGGGGATTTTATCCTTTTCTTAGTTTATAGGCTTATAACTACTGTTACGTCAGAAAACAGCACTCAGATTTGTGCCCACAATTAACATTTATTCATAAAACATCAAGTATTTTTTCATCAGCTCTTAGACCACGTGGCATTTCAAGACATCAGCCAAATTGCAGATACTGACCAAAGTTCCCAAATCATCACTTTCTGTCACAGTTTTGCCTTTCCCACAGATGGTCAGAAAGTCATCGAATTAGGAGAGATTTCCTACTTGCATTACAAGAGGGATAACACTTTTCCTGTTCTGTTTCTATGATATTTGGAAGAATCTTGTTATTCAATAATGCATCTTTTTCCTTTGCTTGCTCTGACAACATTTGTACAGGATCTTTCACCAACACCTAAAAACTTTTGTGTTCAGTAGGGAAATGTTTTGGTACATGCATGTGCACAAAATAACTCCAGCCCTTAACATAATATTATGTAACCATAAGGAAAAGGACTTCATATTTTTCTAACATTTGGTAAAATTACTGCTTTCTGGCACAATGGGCTCTTCTAATATGAGTCACAGAGACATCCAGAGCCCCACAGTAAATCCAGGAAGACCTCATATAAAGCCATTTAAGTGAGGGTAATTAAATCAATGAGAAATATGGTCCATAACCATTATCCATAGCTACAATCAAATCCATCACAAGTGTAGCCCACCCTGCAGTCATACCAAAGTTGATACGTGGCTCAAGTAACTGGTGCTGGAGCTTCCTGCATACAGAGTAATTCATATAATGGCAATAATAACATGATTGCAGTGCATCCTTCAAACTATAATACTATTGTACCAAGGAAACTAATTTTTGCTTGATCAAAATACATGCAGGAGTTTTAGGGAAACAAACTTTCACTTCTAATAGTCCAAATAGGAGTTGGATGCAGAATCCATGACTGGGTAGGTCTCTGACATCTAAAGGTTTATAAACCTAAGGTAACAAGTAACACTTCTGAAATTCTATTCTTTTTCAGCTCATGTTAGAGAAAATTTGAAATGAAAAAAACAGATAGTAGATTTCCTTTAACCCCATAGCATTCTTGAAATTATTTTGAAAAGTCTCAGAAAAAAAAATGTAAATCCTTAAATAAACTAAATATTATGAACATCTTTACCATTTATATTTTTGATTGCATGTTTCATTTGGGGGTTTTTTGGGGGGTAGTATGATATTTTTGTTCATTTTTCTTTGCTTGGAGAGGCCATTTATTTGTTTAACCAAAAAAAAAAAACCCAAAAATATTTGGTATTTTTAATTTGAAGGCAGATGGTCTCTTCAGTTTGGTTCTTGCTTTTTCTTCAGAAGTCTGTGTACATTAACTTCACAAAGCATCCTGAGGTCAGTAGATGCCTGCACAGGCATTCAGCAGAGGTCAACAAACAAAATTCAGAAGATAAGTGTGTGCTTTTCACTCCTTCTACAAACAGAGCATTTTGATGGAAGAATAAAGGAAGAACATCCATCTTCCCAGCTCACAACTTTCCCTGTGACATTTGGCAGTGATCCTGGCCAAGCTAGAGGTGCTCAAGGTTCTGAAGAGCAAATCAGCATGGCTTGTGCTGAGAGACTCATCTGAACCTCTTGTAGCACATGAACAAAGTTACACAGAAAGAAGTAACTTTCTGTTAAGCTACAGTAGGGTGAAAAAAACCCCACTGAATCCCAAAAGCTTAGAAAGGAAACTGGTTTTTTTATCTTAACTAAAGTAAACCATGACTGATATCACTATAAAACAAATAGTTAAAATGTCAGAGTGGTTTATTGCTTACTATTATAATGTTTTCATAATGGGGAAACCTTAAAAAAACTTTCCTGTGGAATAATATTATTACCTGGAATCTGAAATAAATTCCCCTCCTTCCTTTGCATAGTAGTTTATTTCTTGTCTAAATGACACTCAGTCAGTGCTTATTACTGAATATAACCTGGAAATGATCAATAGAGCCTAAAAACGCATTATAAAGATCTGCATGTTTCCCAGGATAGGGATAAGGTCTACTGAATCTGTAAAAGTGCCCACCTGTTATAGGTAACCTTGCAATAGGGTCTACTTAGCATTAATCCCCCTCAGTGATGAACCAGTGATTCTACAAAACTAAGGATACCAGAAAACCCATCAATCTGTGTCCTGTATGCTTACTGGAGTTAGAGTGTTCTACTGTTACCTTTCTTAACAGATTGTACAGCATCTCTCTTTTTAATATTTCTGCCGCATTTGCATCGACAGACTGATGTCCCTGAGAAGCAGGGGAACAATGTCATTTTCTCCCCTTCATCTGTTCTCCCCTCAGCTATACGGGTTTCTTCCTCTCACAAGTGGGAAGACTCACACAAATTATAGGAATCTCAAGAATCACATTGTTTTCATAATTTGACTGGAGATGAAAGTTTCAAAGAGTACATATACACTATTCACACTTCTTTTTCCCGAAATTCATAGGACAGCAGAGAATTAACTCATCTGATTTCAATTATGCTTGCAGTCTTCTTAGAACAAGACACTATGGAGACACGGTATCTCGCTGATGTGGCCCTGCTGGTCCTCTCTTCTTAGCTATGATTAGTTGTTTTCCTCTTACCTCGGTTTCTAGGAATAGGATAAATCCTCACCTAACTGAATAGGAAATGAGACTATGAACCAGTGCACAGTGAATAAATGACTTCTGCCTGGATCTGGGACCACAGAGAGGGCATCAAGAGCAAAGCCCAACAAGAGATGAACTAAAGGACAATGGGTCATGTCACTACAGGCTGTCATTGGATATAAACACCACTACAACTTGCCAGCCTCTGGGATGTCAGCTAGAGGTTGGTAGCACATTACACACAATGTCATATTTATTTATGTTCAGCTTTAGTGAACAGTTAGCAATATGATGTTCTTGTGTACTTCTTGCATTACCTTAGCACTTCGCAAATTTGGCATTGCCTGTTCTTCACTGAGTGGTTTTTTTTTTCCCTGTAGGAAACTTTGGCTTGCCTCTAAGATCTTGCAGAGGGATGAAGCTACAAGAACTTCATGACACAGTTTTTCTGAATGGACATCTCTGCTCTTCCTTAACTCAAGAACCTTATCAAAAAGGGATTTATGGCACTAGCCCTGGCACACAGTTCTTCCTTGCTCCTATTACATGCTTTTCACTATTATATAGTGCTACAGTTTTGCTATAAACATCCCTTTGATTGTGCAGAATCTTTACTACAAAAGTTCTATTACAGAAAGTGAGATAACTTTCGTATAACCTTAGCAGAGCTTCTGCCTTTGAAGGGGTTTTTTATTAATATTGTACATATGCTTCAACCCTACCTCTAATCTTCCCTATATAAAGATTCTCTCTTCATTCCACAGGTGCATGCTTCCAGTAATCTGTAATAACAATGAGCATTTGCAGTTGCATACATAATGCATTTTTATTTTAAATGCAACTGCAAAGCCAGCTGTTGAAAGCTCACTCTTTTTAACCTTCACTATTAATGACACAACACAGAAGAGACAGTCCAGTGGCACCATTAAAGCCAGCATTAATTTAAGTAAATTTAAGAAGGTGAAGTTTTTCCATGAAAAGTATATTGTAATAACAAATGAAAAAAATAAAGGATAACCTGATGTTCCACTGTGTTTATGCTAGTCACTGCACTTGTGTTAGGATTGTACAAAACTTTCAAGCTATCACAACTCATATATACATATATATGTGTGTGTATATATATATGAGATCTGATCTTTTTCTAAATGATGTTAAAATCAGCAGAGGTTACACATCTGTATAACTGTGTCCTTATGCCAAGAAGAGAGAAAGGGATTTATATAGACTGAGAAACTCACAGGTCAGCAAACTGGTTTTTACACCTTGATTGTGTGCTCTGCTAGTCCCAAAAATTTCAGTCTCTTATTTGCATCTAACCAGACACTTATGTGTTGTGCCAAGCTGTTCAATTGTAAGCCCTTTCCTGAACTCTTTGTAGCAAAAATACTGTGCACAAACCTTTTGTTCCCTGAAAGAAAAGAAATTCTTTTTGAAGAGGAAACACAGCAAATAGAACAAACCCTTGTCGGCCCTGAGGTCAGGTTATCTCAATGAGCAACTGTAAAGAGTAGAGAAGAAGAGTATCTTCTTTCCCAGAGCAGCCACCTTCTAAGGAAAAGTCCCAGCAAAGCAACAGCTTTGTGACAGTTGCATGCATCCCTACAGGAACACCAATTATTTTCAACACCATTTTCTAAAACACATGCCGTGGGAGGAAGCAAAGTGTATGTGTATTACTCCAAAAGATAACATTTCTTTTAGCGCTAAGGGAGCTGTGCCAATAGGCTCCGTGTGGAGTATTTAGCGTATCAAGTAGCAGATTAATTGTTAGCTGCACCACACAATTTACTTTAAGTGAATGCATCAGTATGTAACTGTATGAATGCATATTGACAAATGACTGATTCTGTGTGGTCCTGCTGAATAGCAAAGGCTGTCATAACAAATTGCTGCTGTTCAGGAACAGGTATCTAGAAAAAGCTGATGCACAGAACACTTGTGACTGTTGCCCAGCACTTCGCACAATAAAAGCAAAACACAATTGTTTTCTTAACATTCATAGTTCTGCCATCCATCACTAGGAATTCTTTTGCCATTCATGTAGAAATAATGAGCCTTACCATAGGAATTTCAACAGTATTTAAAAACAGCATCCATTAGTGTCTGTGTATTGTAAAAGGTTGGTTTATGCACAGCTGTACTACTGATACATAGCTGTGCTGCCCATGTATGATGTCACATTGCAACGTCATAACTCCACAGCAGCTGTGGTTTTTCTGGATAAAAAGTGATCTCTAAAGGATCACATTAAAATTCCTTGATTTTGGCAGAAAAAATGTGACCTAATATTCCTGGCTTCCAAACAAATGTCATATTTCAATTGATGACAGTCTGTACCATTTATGATAGTGAACAAGGATGATATTTCAATCTCTTCTATCCAGAAGGATGATGATCTATGTTTGACTTAAATTAGTTAAAAAAGTCATATCTTTGTTTCCTCAATAAAATATAAATATAGTTATTTTAAAAAACGTGGTATTTATCCCCCTTGTTACCAGTTATAACTGACAAATAATACAGAAAAAAGAAATAGAAACCCATCTCATTAACTGAGTTTCTATAACATCAGGTTTAATTGCATTAAAGAACAATCCCAATGTTAAGAAGTGTGCTGTGTGGTTTCTTACCAGCACTCCTGACTTCTCCATTTCATAGTCTTAATACTGACTTTAGATTAGACATTATACCTCGTACATTTGCATAAGCCAGAAAATTTAGTCTCCTGCTTTCAATTTGGCCAAATAAATGTTCCCCTACTTCCAACACCTGGCTGCCTTAAAAAGATGGACGCCTCCTCCATCCCAACTAGTGTGGTAACAGGAAGGTTAAAATGCACTAGATGACAATGGGTCTGATTCTGACAGAAAATGCCGGTGTCTGTTCAGTATTTGCATCCTTTCAGACACAAAAGGATGACAAGAAGCCTGATGAGACCAAATGGGGTCTGTTCAGAAGCAGCCCACATGGAAATTTTGGCTCATCAAGAAGTGAAAGCCTGTGGTAAAGACAGGTTTCACGTAAGAAGAATATCCATAAATGTGCACATTTACTTATATAAACTTAACTGCACTCCTTATTTGAAGAAATTAAGCCATTTCTTGGGGCATTTTCGTAACTAAAAATAGATAAATTAAATCATCCTTCTGCCCTTTTCTCTTCTCATATCAGGCACAGAGACAGATCCTTCATGCCATGTAAAACATTGCCGACAAAGCTTAGTTTAAGAATAGTCCCTAAAAACATACTTTATCTTGGTGTCCGCTCCTATCAACAGTTCAGGAGTAAGTCTCTCAGGTCTCTCTATTGCTCCTCTCGAGCCCATTGGTAACACTCACATCAGGTACCGCCTTCCTCTGCTCCCTTGAATATTTGAAGACAATATCTCTGATAAATGGATCCTTTGCCAGTCCTAAGATGATAACTGGCATTTTATGTCCAAGAGTAGACATCGAAATATAGATATGTGTCCCCTCCTACTAAAAAAAATTCTCAAAATTACATATTATGTTCTTGCAGAATTTGAAAGTAGCATATCAAAGCTTTACTGAAATGATATTTGTAAGTCTAAATAAGTTTTGAGAGATTTTTTCCTAATTTTCTTTGAAATAAAAAGTAGATATTCACTAACATCAACAAATACCTTGTACAATTGATGTGTTCACAGGAATAGAAGTCTCACACACTTGCCATAAGTATTTGCTTACCAAATGCCAAACCCATGGGGAGGGTCACAATGAAATCTGATTTGTCTTCCCTTTTAGAGCTCTCTTATCATTTAACCACAAAGGAAAAAGAATAGGATACAATTTTAAAAGGTCAGTTACTCATAAGTAAATGGTTGATGACAGTCCACAGAAAGAGCCTAGAAACACCCCATAGGCTGAAATATGCTTTATTAAGTGCTTCCGTGCAAAAAAAATATGTTCAAAATACATTCTGATGATTTACAAGCAGCAGGAGTTAAATTGGACAATTACATATTCAATGCTAATTAACTCACTTGTTAATTGGTGTTTTTTTGATATTCTGTATTCTTCAGACGTGCTAATGTGTACATATGGCAAGGTTGTGACATCATGAAACAAGCATGAATATATTTGTGACAGCTAAGTGTTTAAAACCCAGATAAGAGAAAAATGATGTTTTAAAGATGTTATTTCCCTTTTTCTTCAGCTCAGTTTATGATCCTTTTCATTCCATTGCCAAAATGCACGTGATCTTCCTTGTAGCATCATCTGAGCTATTTGGCTACTCCACCTTCACATATTTGGATTATTTTTGATGGCAATCTCAATCTTAAAAATGTCTTGAATTTGGATTGTTTGATTTGAGAATATGTAGAGTGTCTATTTAACATATGTTTATTTTTAAAAATTCATATATTCTCCTTGAACAATACTTTTAACATAGCTTTTGTCTGTCAGTGTGCATGCTTGTAACACTAAATATTTCCTTCAGTAAGTCAGAAAACACCACAACCGATTTCTACTATTTTCATATCAAAGTAGCAGGAATAAGCCATTTTTAATTTAAATGATTTCTTTCTGAACAAATTAAAAAAAAAAAGTTTTGACTCTTTTTGGCCCATCTGTAGCAGTTTAATGCAGCAACCAAGCCTTGGCTAACTGGGTTTCCAGCAATTCTTCTCCATGTGATTAGCTCATTCAACAGCTCTTCATTTCTTCCTTCCTATAACACCACAACCACAGACCCACTGAACACTCTTTCCGTACCTACCACCCATAATATTTCTCCTAGGTTCTACCTATCCAGATGGAAATTTGTATATTCAAGTGCAATTTAATTTCCCCTTCCAGCCAATACTCGCTTTTGAGTACACTGTCACTGCAATATCATAAAATTGTAGAGTTACAGAATGGCCTGGGTTGGAAGGGACCTTAAAGATCATCTAGTTCCGACCTCGCTGCCATAGGCAGGGACAACTTCCACTAGACCAGGTTGCTCAGGGCTCCATCCAGCCTGGCCTTGAGCACTTCCACGGATGGAACATCCACATCGTCTCTATCACATCAAAGTTGGTTTATCTTTAGAAACTGATACGTGGTTGTATTTTTTCACAACAAAACTGTAGTCAGACCTTTCAAAACCTTGTTTCTGTAAGCATGAGGCCTTAGGTCAATGCGATATTTCAGACATCAGCCCTTTGTATTCTTCTAGGCAAAAAGAAGTATTTTTCTGATCTGTCTGGTGACAGTGAGGAATATTTGGCTCCTTTTTAAAATACCAAGATGCAAGCTATTCCCCAAATGTCACTGTCTTATCAAGAAGAAGTTAAGTCATCAGCCCTTTAGAAAAATGTACATATACAGAAGTGTGGGGTGTATTTTCCCCGGGTACTAAAATTCCTAGTAATGATGCACTAGTCAGTCTGTAGCCAAGCCCATCCTCTGGGTCCTTAGCCCAACCAGTTCTACCACTGGCCTTACAAACACTCCCAGTTATCCTAGTACTCAAAAAGATATAGCTAAATGTCTTCAAAAAATGTTAGGGTGACATGTAGTTTTATGTTAACGTTGGCTAAACAGCAAAGCCTCTGACATTATTTTGAGGAGGTGGGTTTATTTTGGGAAGAACTGGAAAGACATCACGCAAAGGTCTTAGTGACATGAGAGACCTTGAAACCTGCCTTTCCCCTGTCCAATTTGAGGGCCAGCTGGCTGGTTCTTCTAACCAGAATGCTCAGCAAATTCAGAGACCATTCCTTCCCAGTGCAGTTGTTGCCAGTATCAGTATCTTCCTAAACTAAATTAATTTTAAATAAATCTTTATTTTCTGAATGAGAAGAATTTTACAAAAAATGTTCCCCCTGCAACTGTATTAACCTCATTCCACTACTGTCAGTGTTCATTGGCTGGTTCCCTTACTCTGACACCCACCAGATAATTTTATTCGAAAGTACTCAAAAACATATCATCATATTTTGAATTGAATTTCATTATTAACCCTATCACATATGCAGTGATTTCTAGAATTTAAATATTTTCTAAATTAAGGATACTGTCTGGAGGCTTATTTCTCTCAAGTGATACTGACACTAGAAAATAAATAAATAAATAACTCCAAAAACATTAAGGGAGAGGAAAGAAATATTTAAAGATTTATTCAAAAAAGCTTGAAATTATTTGGCCTGCAGGATCTGTTTCAATATGAAAAACATTTCTGCACAGATATATGCATATTTTCTTTCCCATATGCAGAAAAGTAGCACAATCTTCAAGAGGCATACAGCATCTGACTTTCAATACCTACAGCCTCTTTTGCTTAAGAACAAAATCAAAGCTACTCAAAGCCCTGGGTCACATCTTCAGTTAGCCATTTCACATGCAACTTTTGAAGAAGAAAAAAAAGGAATTGAATGGGTCTAATACAAACCCTTTGAAGTAAATTTTTGAGATTCAATGGACTTCAAATCAGGAGTTTGGGGTTTTTCGTTCAGAGTACTTTTCTCCTCTTATTTTTTTAAATTATTTTTGTCTTTTTTTATTTTAATAAAATTCTTCAGTGCCAGTTCACAGCACTGGAAGTATTCTGAACAGGTAAAAACCACTTTTTTTTGTTATTAAAATCTATTTTTTCCCACTATTGTATAAGATACTTACATTTTGCATGAAATACCAAAGATGAAATAGAACTGAAAAGAAACCGCTGAAAACATTGGAATTACAAAACCCATGTAGGTTGATTTATCCCTTCCATGATTGATGCCATTGTAAAGCCCGATTTTCTGAAGATCCAACATATTGAAGGAAAAAGCAACAAAATTTATGATAAGCATGAGATATTCAAAAGTTGAAGCAGAGGAGTCCTTTGCTTCAGGACTCCCGAAGACTTTATTGCCACCAGTGATTCACTGTATGACAGGGAGCAATTCACATCTCTGCTGCAGACCACTTCCTTGGTAAAACAAACTTGAATACGCTGCCTGTGCTGGGAATTTGAGAAGGTGGGAGCGGCAGCTTAGTCGTTTTTGAAATTTGTAAAAAATACACCTGGTCTCTAAAGTAAGAGTACTTTTTTTCCTCCTCCCACAAATTAAACTATATCTATATTTAAAAAAAAAAAATTAAAAGCGTTGCCAGCCCTGCAAAACACTCAGGTTTCAAGATGTTTAAGAAAGATTAAAAGAAGGCAGAGATCATCATTGTGGTGCTCAGAAGACCAGGACGGTGGATCTAAGAAAGGGCTTATATGGATGCTGTCATGTCTATTCCACAGCTCCAGGCTGAGGGGTTTGAAGCTGCCAAGGTGACAGACACAACTAATATTTGCTGCCAGGTTTGTGCAGTACTTTAAGATCCACACTTGGAAAGGGGAGGTGCGCATTCACAACGCTTGCACTAAAAGTACCCAAGGCACCTCAGCTGCCCTGTCTTGGCAATTCCGGGTCCCTTTAGCTTTAGAATTCAGTAGGGTTCAGTTGCTATGGAAACAAATTTTATTTTACTTTTTTCTAAATACTTCTGTCAATATGAACACACAGTACATTGCATGTCTCAACTGACAGAATGACTTATGCCCTCTTTACTTTGACATGAATACGTGTATTTATGCAGAAATGGATGGATGGATTGGTTATTTCTTATATGACTGACTGTGCTCCTTTTGGCATGATATGCTCTTATGAATAGTCAGGTGAGAACAGCCCACTTACTTTCACAATAATAAATTAGTCTGTCTGATTCAGAGAGGAAGTAAGAGCAGGGGAAAGGAGAGCAAGAATTAAAGTTTTGTGCTGGTCTGCTGAAATTCAAGCCACACAATCCCCACACACCCATGCATATAAAAAGGAGGCTCTGGAGATGTAGAAGTTCTATAGAAAAGAAAATTTTAAGACCTGACTGGCCTTTGGTTATGTAAGGAAATGAAGATTGAGCAGCTGCACTGACATTTCTTTTCTGGATAGCAGAGGACTGTAGTGACTCATTCCTCATTGCTATGCCAGCATACCTCTTCTACACAAGTTTTGATTAAGGTTAAAAACAAATGAGAAGGCGATGCATTTCAACCTGCATCAGTGTGTCGCTGACAAGTACCATGAGTAAGTGACCTGCCACAACGGCCCAAGCCGAAGTATTCTTGTATGGATAGCTCAAGAGCAAGTATTTCTCATGTGAAATTCAGAAAGGGCATGCTATGTAGAAATGAAATTAGGGTTTACTCTTGCACTGCAAAAGTCCATAGAGCCTACATTCACAGTTGTTCATGTCATATAAAAGAATGCCTGAATTACCATGCACAATGAAATATAAATGGCAAATATAAAAAACTAATATAGTATATGATGAATTAAGTGTGGAGATAAAAAAAGACACAGTATAATCAGTACCTGCCTCAGGTAATGATAAAATTTGATCAAGAAAGAATAGGCCTGTATGTATGCAGGGTATTAGTCAGAGCTCAAAGGGAAATATTAGTCAGAAACTAAGACTTCCTTGGCAAAGTATGTAAGACACAGAAAAGCTATGCAGGACTAGCCAGAACATTTTGTGCTAAGCTTCAAGTCTTGCAGTTAGCACCTTTTCAGATAACACCTCATGTTAATTCTTGCTCAGGAAAGACATCAGTGCCCTCACACACACAGTTAACACTGGTCCTTCAAAAGACCTTTTGGGCTTTTTTCAAACTCCCATCCACACCACTTCAAAGTGACCAGGCAGGTATGAAACCTCTCCCAGATATCACCTAACTCTTAAGGACAGCTCAACTAAACACCATCTGTGCAACAAAAGTTCTTACCCATGCCCTGGACTCTATCCCAGAAGATGCTTCCCTGAGCTTCCCGTCTCTCTTACCCTAAGCCCTGGCCTCTTGCCTTGGAAAAGCGTGGGTAATCCCATTCTCAGTGAAAGTCATCATAAGCCACATCTGTTAAGTGCAAGAACAGCTGACCCTAGAGGGAAAGACACCTTCCTGCACACAGTAACAAATAAATGTAGCATCTGTGAGAGTCAGATTACTGACCAAGCAAGAAAACACAGGTAGAGACAGCATCAATTCCTTTCTGTGGAGTGATTCCACATCCATCAGCCAGGGAACATTGGTGTTTGACCTAGGGAACATTAGTGTTTGACCTTCTAGTTGGCGGGGCTGGAGAGTTTTCGTACAGGCTGTTCCAGGACTGGGATGTTGCATCTGCTTCACTCTTTAGAAGCACAAAATCACATAGCAGTAGAATTCAGAGCACCATCAGTGTTCTAACCTCTTCGTGACAGTTAAAAACAGTGTCCTTTTCATTGATTTGCATATACTTCCAGGTCCTCATCTAGAATGTTATCATCACCAACAGGAGTTTCTATGCTTATTAAATCTGTCACTGTCTTCTAATGAATACACTTGTAATGCTGGGTCTTAAAACACAGGCATCTGTCCTCGAAACACAAACAGATGTCAAAATTTCTTTTTCTTTTTTTTTCCCACGTAGGCCTTTGAACAGTTTTTATCTATTTACAATCTACAGTAACCTGGTAGTTTGCAAGAACTACATTTGAATTAGCTATGTATGATAGCCAAAGATGTCATTTTTTTGTTGCTATTAGTCCTATGAGCCATCTGACTCAATGTCATCAGCGTGGAACCTCTTTATAAAAGAACAGCTCTTCCTTGCAACATAACACCTGTTTAGTAAAATCAATGTACTTCAGAAAGGTTCTACTTAATTACCTACGGGTTCCTAGTAAAAAACATATCCAATAGCTCAAATTCTATTCTCAGTTATGCAGAGATAAATAAGCTCCCAGTGACTTCTGTGGCTGTCTATAGCTGAATTTGGCCAATCATATAAATCCTCACTCTTCTGCATGTATAATGTACCTTGAGGAGGCAAATGGAAGTCAGCTGACAAACGCGTAGGATTTGCTCTCGCGTTCCAAAGTCATTGTGTTGGCTGCAGTTTGTACAATGAGATGACATGAAACAAATGGAGTAGTGCTGAAAATCCTAATTGTACTTAAGAGAGCCCAAACAGGCACCAGAGTTCCAGTTCTCTATAGGGTGGGGCTATTTATGTTCATTCCTATACATCAACAATATTGAATTTTGGGTTTTGTTAGGTTAGCCTAACACACCTAAAGCTACAATCCCAGATACATGAGAAAGTGGAGTTGGAATGTTCTTAACCACGCAGGTCCTCCTGCACAAATCCACAATTAATGCATCTACAGTGATAACTAATTGCCTATAAACATATCCCCAAATCAACATGTTGTCCATCTGTTTCCTTTCTACCTTGCTGCAGATTTGATAGACTTACAGATGGAGAAAAGAAAGCCTTATTTTCTTCTCAAACACTCCAACACAGTGCAGAGCAGAAAAGGACATGTTTGGAGGCAAGAATCTTTAAACTCTACTCCACAAGCAACTGAATGCAAAAATCAAAAGCTACCCAAACATGTCCCTTCTACAGGCATTGCTGTTCAGGGTGCAATTTTCATTTAACTGACTGGAAGCACTTTTCTTTACACGCAGCCAAGGAAATATGTGAGGAAACACTCCTGTATATAGAGCAGACAGAGGGAGGCAGAAAATTGAAGGCAAGGATGAAGAGAAAAATTCAAAAACAAGTTTCTTGCCATTGGAAGGGCCATGAACAAAGGAAATCACTGTTTTTCTCTCACATGTGTGGAAATGAATCCAGTGGCTGTTGGTGGTCCTAAGTTTCCAAGTGTGTTACAGAAAACTGGGATTTCTGGTATAAGGCAGAATGACTTTGATGAACTGCTGTTACATGATCACTTGTAATTGCAGTGGGCTACAATCAGTGAGTTACAGTCCTCAGTACTATGATCCACAAATGCTCAGCCCGCCTTGAATTCTTGTCTGACAAATACCCAATTCCTACTTCACCTCTCCTAGGAGGAGTGTTTCTTCTCTTACACTTATCAGAGCTAGCATTTAAGGTTCCATATTAAAACACATAAAAGAAAAGTCACTGTCTAAAGGTTGTGTCACAGCTTCAAGGGGAGCCACACAGCTTAAAAAACCTGAGAAATAATCTTGCACAGACTGCAGACACTATCTGATACATATACACACACAAACACACACACATCCCTACACACTCTATGAAGTCTGCATCTATATATTCACAGTCTTTCTCAGTCATCTCAGATGGCATTTACCTTGCCCTGTCAGAAAGCATGTTGCAGGCCTGCTGGCTCAGGAGCAGTCAGTCACAGGGATGTTCAGTGACTGCTCCCTCTCATACTCTAGATACGTGTTCCCAGACATGACTCAAGCATTTAGTAAGTAAAGATGACACACAGCACAATTACATGTAACCCAGTCAATCAGCATCTATCCTAGCAATCTGCATGCTGTAACCAAATTTTTTAATCCTAAAACATTTCCCATAAATAAGCAGAGAAGTGTTTTAACTGAAGTAATTCTTACCAGAAACACGGATTCCGTCGGCTCCCAACACAAACTTTTTCACCTTTTTTCTTCCCTTCAGCTCAGATCTGTCTCTTCCACCAGCCAGTTTACGTGCACCTCAGCCTGGCTTATGTACTTTTCCTCCTCTATGAAACATCGTCTTTCTAGGAAGGACAGGGCAGTTAAGGCCATACTGTCTAACCATAGCTTCTGAGTTTCTGTTTGACACCTTATGTGTCTTTCTAGCGCCATGCATGAAAATGATGGCGAAAACAAGGAAGAGGAGTCTCAAACAGGGATCATGATTGGAAAGCCAGTCTGCCCACTCCACCATCACCACATGCTGGAGTCTGACCAAGGTCCAGCCCTAATTTAGGGCTCTCTAGCATCTAGAATCCCAACTCCTAAGATATTGGGATGAGCCTGCCACTTCCATGTAAGATTATCTGCAAAACAGGCCTTTCATGGCCTCATCTGTTTACTCACAGTACCATGCAGTGGGCCAAACTGTTAGAGACATGCAGATCCTCTTTTGAGCCAGTACTGGAGCAGGATACTCTTCATACAGAAACAGACCTTATCTTCCTCCTTTGCACTGGATGCAAGACTAGTTCATCTTCAGTGTTTCAATAATTTTTGGATGAGGATTAATTCTTAGAGATGGAAGAGAGAGATGAAAAAGAAAAGAAGAAAACATTGTTACTGTTTGTACCTGTTCCAAGATCACTTTTCTCCTCCACCTTTGTCCCAGCCTCTACTCTATTCTTCCTTTCCTTTGCCAAGAGTAAACCAAAACAATCTTTGGGCCCTGCTGGTGTGCTGGGATCCAGAAATCCAGAAGAAGGATAAAAAGAGGTATATCAAGTGCCATAAAGTCATTAATGAGACTAAAGCTGTGTATGTGAGATTCGCATCTCTGTGTGGGCTGCCAGCACAAGTGAATCTGGGAGATGAACAAGAGCTGGTGAGCCTTCAGTTATAAGCACAAGTGTCCCCTGTGATGAATAGGAGATGGCCTTAGTCCAAATGTTCAGGAAGGGCCTAAAAGGTTTCTCTGAAACAGATGCTTGAAGAATTGACGCCACAATAGTCCCCAGTGGTGACTCAAAAGAGAAATATAAACACATCAAAAGTCAACAGGATATGGCTGGCTTGAGGCAAGCCTAACACTATGAACCAGCTTTGCTGGCCTGTTCTAATATTTTTTCTTACTCACAGTCTTTCCAAGAGCCTTTTCTCAACCCATGCTTATGGCATGTCAGGCCGCTGACAGATAATGTGTTCTCTTCCCAGTGAGTTGCCTTAGAAAATTGAGTGACCAATCTGCAAAGGCAAACTAGTTTGTCCTGGGTTTAAACTGAGCTGTCCAACCCAGGCTAAGGGTCCTTTTTTAACTCTCAGAAAAGAAGAAGAACGTACTGACTCAAAACTGAGGCAACAGAGGCAACAGTTCATGCAGTAACAGGTAGAAAAAGAGAAGAGGCTTCAAGAGAAAGAGCTCTGAGAGTTTTGCACAAAGAAGTCGTAACAGCTCTAACACTGAATTCCCCAGCTGGAAGTGATACTGCTGTGAGATGTTACTTTAATGTTCATCCTTTGTCTCTGTGACATTGCTGACTTCATGTTTATAAATTAATAAGGAAGCTGGCACAGAACATGGTTCACCTGTGGGCTAGATACAGGTAAAATCCAGAAACTAAAATTTAAATTACGGTAAAATTAGGTGGTGTAAGTTATTCAGAAGAATTTAGGTTTGAAGGCTCTCTTACGGATATTTTTATTCACTTAGAAAAATATATGTAGTCAGTACAAACCGGGAATTTATTAAGACTCTAAATCTGCAATATGCATTACAAAAAATCAGTAAAATACTAGTTATGCATAGATAACAATGCAATTTACAGTTGTAAATCAGTAAGTTTATGATAATTTGGAAAACAGAAAAAGACATAGGGTAGTGTTAATAAATCTTATCTCAGCAGCTGAGAAGTCTTTAGTTATGTGAGGCTTTGCTCTCAGAGAAAGTTCCGGGTAACTTAAATACTTGAGATAGTTAGGTAGCACTGCTGTTTCACAAAATTGAGTATTTTGACATTAATCAGCTAAGGTAGGATTCATCTCACCTACCTTTAGAGTCCCAATGTTCACAACTGAGGTATTCATGGAGAAAAGTAGGTGCTTTTAAGACTCAGGTTGCCTCATGAAATACAGACTTTTGCTTTAGGATGAGAGAAGTCATGTACTAAAAATACCTATTTATCTCCGCTGACCACAGAAGGAGTCTAGGATGTCTGATTTGGATGCAAATACCTTCAATATAGAAATCTGCATTAATCATATCTCTACTGAACGCCACAGCAATAAATACAATTGTAGAAAAGTAACTATCTTGGAATTTTTTTTCTATTTTTTTCCCAGTTTCATATGAGAAACCACACTCCCTCTCCCATTTAGTCCCTCCGCCTTCTTTCATCTGTGTTGTGAAAATTCTTGTGGTCCTCTGAAGTGCACGTCTTCTTGTTCTTTTCAAAACAGATATAATCTCATAAAAGATATTCAATGTATTTAGGGCAAACTATATAAAGCAACAGCACAGCTACTAGCTCTGTTACCAGAGGAAGATTCCCTGGAAGCAATCAACCTAATTCATAGATATTGTAAGATTATCAAATGTTCTGAATCAAACTATCCAGGCATCTTAATTAAGAAAGAGAACATGGGAATGCTTGTACTGGACTGCACTTGCATTGCACTATCAGCTCTGAAATGAAAACAACCCTCATCAGTGATATTGTCTTGAGATAAGGTGACCAGTTCATTAAAAGGTAAGGAGGACTAGAAGTCATAACACTGTTGGCATCTGTTCAATTATACATATTAGGGAAATTATCCAACTCTTGGAAAAGAGAGGATTAAGAGATAGGCTCAAGTGCTCTTCTCTGAAATATTTCTAGATTGAGGGGCAAAAAAAAGGTAGAAAATTGTTGGGAAGATTGTTAGGTACAAATGAAACAGACAGTCTGGATTTCATGGAGGTGCAGGATGTATTCTCCTGGAATAAAATGTGATACTGAAGAAATTACCTGTATTACATTGATAAGGTAAACAATTTACTTGTTAGAAACTATCTGAAAGATTCAAGAAGGTCTGAAAACTAGACATGCAAGAAAAGATCTTTAGAAAATCATTCATACTATTAAATCCAGCATAATATATTTTGAAGTAATGTGGCAAAGATAATGAAAATAATAAAAGTTTCTCTTATTTTTATACCATCAGTAGAAATGAGGATGGAAAGAAAAAAAAATTGAAAATTGTTGCTGATGAGAAGTAATTGGCATTACTGAAACCTGGTGGGACTCATTTCTTGTCTAGAATTATTAAATCATAGCTTATAACCTGTTTGGGAAAGGCTATGGAAGGAAAAGAGGTTGGAAGTGTGCTCATTTTAGAAGGCAATTACTTGCTTTAGAGTTATTGATAACTTAGAATAGCAGGACCTTGAACATACATGGATCAATGAGTGGATTCTGATAAGGTGTTGTTGCAGATCATTTGACCAAACTACAGAATAGGATGAACTCACCCTTACTTATCAGTGATGTGGGATAAAAAGTATGTTGTTGGAGGCTTCAGTTCAGCAGATGCATGCTGCAGGTTTCAATCAGCTTACAGGAAATCATCAGTAGAGTTTCTGATAACAATTTTCTCTATTCTAAAACCAAATCATGCTCTACCCAATGGGAGGCAACTATTTTATAACGAAGCAGATGACTGAATCATTAGAATGGTAGTTGGCTGTTATCTAAAGATCAGTAGTAGCAATCCAATCGTGTTCAACGTGGGCAAAGAGAGGCCAGTTTCAAAGGGCTTTGTAGATAGGCAGACAGATAGACAGGCAGTACTTCGAAAGTGGTAATTTCCAAAAGCCAAGAAAAAGTACAAACAAAACTGGAAGGGAGCTCCAACAACACAAGTAAAAATATAAGTACCTGAAAAAGAATTAGTTAAAAGCTTCACTTCCACAGTAAAGGGAATGACCAAAGACTTGGGACATTATATGTATGAGAAGATACCTAGCAAAAAGACAGCAAGTGACAACACACATGTGAACAAACACCAGTTACAGTAATTTACACTAGCAACCCCAGAAAGTAGGGAAGGAAGAATAAAGAGGCAATATTGAAACCAGGCCTATCAACACTAGTGCCATCAAGTTTTTGGGCTGTTTGTTCAGTAGATCAACTAGCCAGGCATCAACCTCAAGAAAATTGCAGAAAAAAAATGAAAAAGAAGCTAACTGATAAAGTATTAAGGTAGAGAAATAAAGACTTAATGACAACAAAAATCACTTAAAAGAAAATCACACCAAGGAAACCTTATTTCCTCCTTTGAGGGGATTTTGTTTTATCACTAAATGTAACTTCAGAGACCAAGTGCACTTTTTTCAGCATTTGCTGTAGCGTTATGGAACTTTCTGATTAAAACTGACACTGTAGAATATGGCACACTTTAGATGGGATAAGAGCTAGGTTGGGCCAAGAAGTATTTGTCAGATAGTGAACGTTTGCTGATGGGAGTTCTTTCAAAGGAGTCTATGACCAACAATAAGTCTGATCCTATTCCACTTTTTCATTAATTAATTGGAATAAATATTTAAAAATTGATTAAATCTTCACCTTAGACAAAGAGACTGGTGGTAAGCAATCGCTAGAAGACTCAGGCTTACTCAAACAAAACATGTTTAAGTATACTCAAGCACAACATAATATGGCTGAAAGGAAGAGTGTGTGTGCGATCCACAGAGTAGGAAAGATGTCCCTCCAAAACAGCTCTTGCAGTGATAGTGGATAAAAAACTCAGTACATGTTCCTTGGGCAGTTTTGTAGGAAAATGGGCTACTACAATCTCTGGAGATGTAAGCAGCAGAAGTAGGAGGGTATTGGTATGCTGCCAACAGTTTAAGGGGCCAAATTTTGAGAAGGACATTAGAAAACAGAAGAAGGTGAAGTAAAAGGTCATAAAAATTGACTTTGAGAGCTGAAGAAAATGTGTTAAAGTGAAAAAATTTAACAGCTCGAGTAATTTAGCTTTTGAGAGGTCAGGCTGAGAGTGACATGATTGCAGTCTAAATACTTTCAAAGGGAAAAAATAGAAAGAGCTAAAGGGTTCTTTAACAAAGACAGATATAAAAAGAACCATAGCGAGAAATGAAGCCAAATATGAAATCATGCACCAATTTGTAATTTCAAAAGTGATTAGCCACTGGGAAAAAAATAAAAAGTAAAGTCCATCTTCATCTCTTGATGTCTTCAGATCATGAGTAGATGCCTTTGTGAAACACATTGCTCCGACAGAGAAGTTATCTTTTAAATCAATGTGTTCAGCTAATAGCCAGCCTGGGAATTAGATCCATAGGAATTTTCTATTTTGCCTGTAGCTCTTTTCTTCAAAAAGGCCAGCTCTCTGACTTGGGCAGTGTTGCAGGGGATCCGGTGCTGATCAGCATAGATATGCCACGACCTTCCTAGAGAGAGCATCCCACAGAGAACAGCTCTTCCAAGGGGCACTGGCAGGCCTCCCTGAGTGACAGGTGATTTCAGCAAATGTAGCAATATCTCGGCTACAAGTGACTCCAGCTCTTGTGATTCAGCTCTTTGTGAAATCACCCAAGGCAGACTCGGGGACAGAGAGACAGGAGCCTCATATAGCAGTTCCACAGAGGTAGCCTTTATTGTCCAGCCACCCTTGAAAGACGAGACTAGCAACAACAACTCCCTCCCTCAAGGATAGGTAGAGCGGTTTTTATGGGAAAGGCAGGGGGTGGGGTAGAAACCAATTAGCCAACTGAGTACTGGCTATTACCATAAAGAAGTAAGGCATGTTGGGAGCTCACCATGAACCGGGGAAGGTTGCTTATCTCTGACTCCTCCCACGAAAGGTTTGTGCCTGGAGGTCTTACAGCCCTCCATAGGGCAGTAGTTTTCCCAGCTCAGTCTTATTCTTCTGTTTCTCCAGTGATGCCCAGCTTTGCTTTTTTTCTAGAGGAAGGAGGTTTCTGCCATCTGCTGCTGTTTCCCATGGGGGGATACCAGGTGTTCAGCCGCTGTGCTAGGGCAGCAGAGATCCTGTAGGGCTGTTGCAGGGGAAGACACTTGAAATGCACTCTAGCCTTATAGCTACTAAGATAAGACGTCGTTGTTTTCCGTCTAGTACGTTACTGACTTTTAAATAATGAGAAGTGCAGAAAGCCACTCATTTTGACAAGGTACAAGATAATTCAACTGGCATAACTAGTATGCCTAAATTTAGATATAAAATCAAGCCTGATAAAGGAATACAGGATATACAGGCGTACGTCCTTCCTAATACAGGAAAGATGGACACATCCTTTCTTAAAAAAAAAAAATCTAATTATCTTTGAAAGGTTTTTGGAAAGAGGTTTGTCCACCTAACTCAGATGCCCACACCTAGGCAGAGGATACCCACCTCTGGAGAGAAACCTCCATTGGTCTCTGCTGAGTAAGCAGAGTGTTTAGACCTGAACATTAGAAACATGATTAATCGAGTACTCTCTAATGTATAGGCACAAGTTAGATCCAGATCAGGTACATGACATCTCCTTTGTACACTGGGCCATCTAGCGAGTTCTTCTGCCCTTAAAACCTATATTTCAAATACCTTTCAAGTGTAGCAAGGCTTACAGGAAGAAGTACTGTATTTTACTGAACCAAGAGATGTATCACAGCTATATATCACCACTAATACTACTACTGAAAAGGATAAGAGCAGAGGGAGAGCTGCTACTTGTGAGCTGAGAAATACAGTGTTTGGTCACAAAGATATCTGACAGGCTCTGGGAAGGTGGAAAAAAACCTTCCAGACTTCCAAAACCTTAGAAAAGTAGTTGAACATTTTCAGGAATTTTAGTTTAAATGTTCATATTTCTTTAATCTCAAACAAACCAGACAAAAGAAATTGGGACATCACCTATTAGTGTCTTATCCCCAGTCTCTCACTGCAGCCACAATGGCAGAGCAGAGCTATATGCTCCCCTCCAGAGTCCCAACACAACTACTTCCCTGGAACACCACCAGCAACATGGGAAGGGAGTGCTGTGGCTCCAATTGTCCTTATATTCCAATCCCAGTTCTACCTTATAATAAATGCTTTCCCTTGAGGTGCACCTGGAACTCACTAAGACATTGAGAATTATTCATTGATCCAATCACCTGTTTCATTCTAAGAGTTGTCCAAAACCGTTTTTTTCTTGAGAGAGACATCAGTCTGTACCTCTGAGTTATAACCTGCATTAACCTGCATTTGTTTTGGGTTTGGGTTTGGGGTTTTTTGGCATGGGGAGGTAGGTAGTGAGACGAACCTGGTGATTTAGGTTTCACTTTGAGGAGAGATACTGCAGATACATGTTTTTCAGTTTTTGAAGTATGTTTTCAGTAACGAAATACTGTCAAATTCAGGCATGTTTATACTTTCTCCATGAATTAGTAGTCGTTTGCAGTGCTGTGGACAAGTTTTGCTGACAAACACTTTTAAAAAGGGACAAATTTTCACCCAAAACACGTAACATCATGAAAATCAGGGCTTTCATGCAAGAACAGGTTTGTTACATACTACTTGCCTTCCACGATTTAGACAAGCTATTAAAAAACATGTGACACAAAACAATCTAGCTATTGAATAGCTCAGTGGATCACAGACAATATAAAGTCTGACTCTTTTTTAATTCAAACCATCTAAAAAGCATTTATGAATAATGTACATGCTCCTGTGCTCAAAAATTTTTCACAAATGATTTGTGAAGAGAAAAAAAAGAGCTAAAGCTGCAATGCATTTTTTTTTTAATAACCAATTCAATCAGAATTACTTCAGGAAATATTGTTCAGCATTAGCTAGTCATCATACCATGTACTTTTAGGGAACATATTAAATCTATGAGTGGTCCATCAAAAAAATGATAATTCAGCACTATAAAGTAATTTGAAGACATGCTTTTAAATATATGATGTTTAGGAGGATATTGAAACACCCTCACAATTCTAAAACATGCTTCATTGTCCAAAGAGTGCTGAGATTTAAGCTGGCTCATAAGTGTTAAGCAATCAATTCTTGTAGACACAGCTTCAAAAATGCTTCCATTTAGTCTGGTTGAATTACAAATGAGTTATTTCATTAGCTGAATTATTATTTTGGGATGAACTCCAGAACATTAAAGCTTTACATTTAACCTCCATTACAGCCCAGAATTGAATTAACCTCTCTTTCCCATATAAAAGTCGCTAATGCACTTTCCTTGTAAAATGCAAATGTCATTACACTATGTTTTGCAGAAAGCACTTAGAAAAATTCAGAATTAGAGTTCATAATATTTTGGTGCATTCATTTAAAACACTACATTTTAAGAAAATTAGTTAATCTTCTTTCCTCTCATTGAATACTGACACTTGGAGGAACAAGAATGTCTGATTTACTTGCTAAAATATCAACTCAGTATCTCAGGGCAGCAGCTCAATTCTGCTGTAACACATGCTGTACAAACATAAAGGATTATAAGGCAAGTTCTGTGTTCAAGGTGGTTATGAGAATCGATCAGGACTTTACTTTCCCTAAAATCTTAAGAACCTCTTTGAAGCCCCTCTGGGTTTAACTTTTTCCTGTTCCTCATTAAGAATTAGAAGAGAAATAAGAGAATTAAAGCATAAATTTGCATGTGGCTGGAAATAGGCTGAATTGAAACCATAGATACCATGGTAAATGAGTGTCTCTACCTCTGATGCCTATTATCTTCAAATAGTGACTGAAGATCTCAAGGGGCGTGGGTTGTTTCTCTAGTCACATTTCACCACGTTTTTCTAATGTTATACAATAGTTAAGTTTGAAAGTAGACTATTGTGATTGCAAGATTTGGCTTTGTTCTGAAAGAGAACAGGAAAATTCTCCATGTACTGCAAAGAAAAAATCTGCAAAAAGCTGCACATCAATTAGTTATTAGCTAATTTACTATTAATCATTAGCTAGTTCTTTAGAATATGAAAGACAATTATGAAGGATAAAGTGAAACAATGTTAATCATGAAACAGGGTATTTTAGCAGGAAATAGATTTTTTCTTTTTTCTTTTTTCCTTTTTCTTTTTTCTTTTTTCTTTTTTCTTTTTTCTTTTTTCTTTTTTCTTTTTTCTTTTTTCTTTTTTCTTTTTTCTTTTTTCTTTTTTCTTTTTTCTTTTTTCATTTTTTTCCCAGTTTATTGGAAACATGCAAGGTTGTGCAGAATATAAATTTTTATGAGCAATGTGCATGGACTTAACAATTTCAGGTTCAAATGGCAAAAGTGAACTGGGCGTTGCTCATAACATGATGACCTCAGACACGAGATCTGATAAGTTGAAAAGTTTGAGAAGTTGAGGAAGCACAAGGAGAAGAGACCAGAACCTAGCTGGTGATAATAGTAGACATAAATTGATTGAGCAAATTGCTTTTACTGGTGCAACATAATCAAATCCTAGGATCATAGTCACTGTTACTGCTATGGCAAATAGTGAATAACATGGTTCATTTTTGTATTGCATCAGAAGTATACTCACCTGGAAAAATTACAGAGGGCAGTTTTGCAGGACTCGAAATCCATCATAATTTGGAACAAGTTTTCTAACTGTGAATGTGACTTTTCCAAAAGAATTTTGTTTTCTGACCAGCTGTATTTTCTTGCATTCTGAAAACAAGAAACACGCAAGAAACCCATGCCTCAGAGGTGAATGAAGAAGTTCCCAGAGACCATCAGCCTACACCATCTGACAAGGATCTCAGAAGAGCCACATCCACAGAGTCCTGGGCTTATCGAAGATTTTCCTACACTTTTCATTAGATTTTTCTGAAATGATTCAAATTCTGAAAAACAGTCAATATGGAAATTGTTTTAGAATAAAGAAGAAAGTACCTCTAAAGTGTATTCAAAAGTAGCTCATGGTAAGTTTTCTAGGCTGTCACTAGTATTAGAAAGAAATTGGGTAAGGATGAAGAGTACAGATGAAGCCATCATAAAAGAATATCACAATTTATCAAGTATATTGTTTTGTTTTAATGGTATGACTCAGACTGTCAGATTCTTTCACCTGTCCAGTAGATAATTAAAGGAGCATTTTCACATTTTCTTTTATCCCCTTCAAGTTTATCCTCTACATTAAAATGAAGCTCTTACAGTTTTGACAAGACATTTAAGAGGAGTTACTCTGTAAAGCTTAATTGTTTGTTTTCTCTGAGGGACTCTTGCACTTGTTTTGAACCATTCACTGGAGGTGGCTTTCAGTTATGAGCCAAGATTCAAATCCTTGTATAGACAGACCTTACACTGTCCATAAATCCTGGAATTTCACAACCATCAGGCAGACTCTTTAAAAGCTTTTATGAGAAAATATGGTTTAGTATGGAGACAGCTGGTATTTAAATTATCCATGTGAGAGAAATTACTTTTCTTCATTCACCAGATGCTTTATTCATATATAGATTTTTAAATTAATAATTCCGTAATACTTGCAGCTATATAATCCTAAAATCCACACAGTTTTGCTCAATGACATTAACAAGATTTGACATCTCTTTTTATTTCTTGCAAATAGTGAAGCACATTTTGCCAATTGCCATTTTGATGAAATATTACAACAGCTAAAGGAAAAATAAAAAAAGTCAGTGTCCTCTGACAAGATGGGTAGAGTTCATCAAACTGTTATTCTTGCCTGTACTCCAGGTGCAGACTTCAGAATCATTTGACTAGGAAAAACATGTTGGCCAGTCACATGCACATGTACCCCTGCTACTCACAAACTGTTCTGTGTTATATTTTTAAAACCAAATAACTATGAGTCAGAGATACCTGAAGAGGTGGGGAAACTCTTGGCTACAAAGATAAATTGAACAACTAGAAGTTTAAGGAAGAAAAATAGGGAATAAAAAAATCCTGGAACATTCTAGAAAATTATCTGTGTTGACATGGTTGACATTTATTGTATCAAAGAGGTGGAAAAGAAGCTGAGCTGTCTCGAGCAGGGACTCCATGGAAACCTGCAAACTCAGGTTTGTTCAGAAAATGTTTATTCAATCAAATAATGTTGTTTTTCCTTGAAACTCTGAAATTATTTTTTCCTGTTTTCTTCTTTCCACTTGAATACTTGTTCATTTCTCTTCAATTTTCTTGTCTTGATCATTACAGCTTCCTTCTTCCAGGCCTCACTCCATTATATATTCTCTTGGAAAACACTACTATTTCTCACTTTGAATCCCTTGCTGGCTTAATTCTACTTTACATGAATTCCAGGATCCTTGTCTCAAGTCTGAGGCATCACATAACACTTGTTGCTGCTTCAGCATTCCTGTTATTTCCTCTGCTCTTAAGTCTTCTGCCTCACGCTTGTCATTTTGTGTAAATGGCATTCCTAATCATCGCCTGGACTGATCAAAACCCAACCTGTTTTCTTCTAAATCCTCATCCTTAAATTCTAAGTTTAATGTACTTATCTGTGAGACCTTATCAGGAATCATTATAATATCAAAAAAAAAAAAAAAAAAAAAAAGAGAAACTCAACAAA